>APFE031052618.1:16587-41079 GCA_000404065.3 Pinus taeda
ACCCAGAGATAAACATGATTTTTAATGACTTTCTCTCTTTCTTGAAGTTTGACATGGAGAGCAGAGGTATAAGGCTTGACAAGGAGGATAATATGACTGTTGATGGAGCCATATTAACTGCAGATAGTCATGGTGACAAATTTCAGTGTAACAATCTTTGTATAATAGGATTTGGTAAAAGGTTGCTAAAAGAATGGCTTGTGAGACCTGTAAGGTGTGTAGAGCCAATCTTGGAATGTTAAGATGCTATAACAAAGTTAAAGGGGGAGCAACCTCATTATGGGTTCCATGAAAATAATTTCACTAAGAATGTTAAGAAATTAGCCAAAAGGATTACTGTGTACTTGTTGTGGAACAGATCGAGACACTAGACCGGCTTGAGCAACATAGGAAAGCAATAGGCTACAAAGATAAGGTTGTCACACGAGAGATATTTGCTGTGATTATGAAAGGGACAATGACAGAGGGTGAGATGCTACATGCCCAGATGATTTTTACTTGCTCGTAATAACTGAGAAAAAGAAATGATTCTGAAAATGATAATCACACTGCCTGTGCTATTGGGATCTGTGTTGTAGATGCCTCAAAAAACAGATTCATGTTGGGTCAGTTTTTAGATGATTCAACAAGGAGTCATTTATGTTCAGTTTTTTATGAGATAAGACATGTAGAACTTATCAAGCCTAGTGGCATTCTTTCTAAAAAAACATAAAAGGTTGTAAGGAACGAGACAAGGAAGACTTTAGTTAATAATTTGATTTAGGGGATAGAATTTTGGGATGAAGCAGGAGATCATTGACATCAGATTAGAGACAATTTTTGTGCACGGGGACATGCAATATCATCCTCTTGGGGGGGTCTTGAGTACCACTTTTGATACATATAGGTTGGTGTGTTTCTAAGTTTACCAATATGAATTGATATTAAAATACATGCTCTAATTTATCCCAATAAATTAGATTAACACCAATGTAGCCCTCTAGAGGATTAGGACCCTATATAGGGAGACCAAACCCAAGATGGAGACCATATCCAATCTTGCATAAGATCCAATGTGTCCCCTAGCCTTCCAATACAACACGTCATTAGATAAATAGAGTAAAAGAGCTTACTAATCATGGACCACAAGTGGGGACTTCATAATGATCTACCCTTCCATAATGGGCTTGGGGATGTGCCAAATTCTCCTCAACTCCAAATGGGGTTAACAAGGAATCTTATTAGGTGGTTTCCACTTCTAAAGGGGATAATATATTCTAGGTAAATCCTTCAAAAGGTGGTGGCATGTGATAGATAGGTGAATGAAGTGGGGGATGAGAAGGGGAAACCTTGGGTCATATGTCAGGGGAGAAGAGTAGCTAATAAGAGGGAAGTACACACTTGGATTTATAATGTATAGGAGGGAGAAATTGTGGTACATGAGGTGCCCCAACCTTGATTTTTCCACCCTTCTTTATATTCCTTTTTCCTTATGATTTTCTTTGATTAACTACTCGGGGCTCAAGGGGTAAGAGAAGAATGTGTAAGGTATAATAGTGAATGCCCTCTTTAAAGGTAGGGTGGTTCATTGCCAAAAAGGGGTTGGGACAATCATGGGTTCCTATATGATTAAGAAGGTTCATAAAACCTATAGGAACTAGGGTAATGGCCATGAGGATGGGGTAGAGCTCATGTATTGGATTTTTCCCACGTGCTAAATGTGTTTGTCCTGACCACCTTTTGCATTTTCTGGTACATTTTCCTGTTGAATGTGGCCAAATATGCTTTTATCTTTCTTTTTATGTAGGTCAACCTTTGGGCTTAATTCCAGGCCATCACCCAAGGTGTGGGCAAGGGGAAGGGGTAAGCTAACCTTATGTGGACCCAGGTGGGAGAAATAATGAATGGGGTAATAATGAGTGCAAAGAGGGTAATTTAAGTGGACAAGGGAGTAGGACCATGCAACCAAAATCGTGGTTTCCCATGAAATACCATCCCTAAAGCCAAATGTTCAGTAAAAGAGATTGCACAGGACTAAGATGCAAGGTTAAATTCCAAAAGGGGGCAAGGGGACAAGGGATTAGACCTAACCAATTATTTTTGCCGAATCCCCCCATTAATCCATGATAAGAAAATTACAATACTCAATTACCAAATGACAAGGCACACCTTTAGGTTCACGAGGCCCACCTTCAAACATACAACATGGAAGATGGGTGAGGTACCACATGGCTGGATCAGGTGGTAGAGAAAAGGCATAATGAGTTATATGGTGGCTATAAGGGGATGTTGGCTGCTAACTGAGGACCATCTTGGAGAAAACAATTCTCTTAGTGATATCACCCACAAAATGGTGGGTAACATTTGGCTCCAATTGGGACATTATCTCTCGAATAAGTGTGCGAAGCTACTCAAACGAGAGGTCACGAGAACTCCAACAATCTCTTGGTTACTATAGACCTGTCACCTACACATATAATATATGAAAAAACACGAGGCAACGTGATTTCACAACGTCTCATGATTGCACATGCTATATGTTAGGCCATAATATCAACAGAAAATAAAATATGTAAATATGCATCTACCTACCATGAGAAATATCATATGATGTTAATTCTAATGCGGAAATGAGCATGCAATGCATCCTACCCTAACATGCATATGACAATGATATTATTAAGTGTAATCATATAGCCAGTGCAACCAACATATCATCAAATCAATATAAATATGCGTGCTTATATGATTACTCATGCAACAAGTCCCAAAGCAAATGCAAACGAAGACACATGGAGGATGTTGTGGGCGGGAGGTGGCAAAATATGATGCCCAAATATGGATGATTATGTGAGATGATGTAAGAAAAGGATGTAATCTAGTCCATGTGATCTTCTCTTGCAACCAAAATATAGAGATGTCAATAACCAAGCTCATAAACTTTCAATGGATGGCAACCTCCAACATATCACTTCAACCATTGTCCTTATTATTTACGTCATGGATCATTGTCTTCATTGGGTCATGATTATTCAAGTGGTAGGCTGACGAGATCGATAAACACAAGTAGGTTGCACATGATGATTACAATGGAGAGGGAAGACAATGGAGTGATCCATACCTTGAGGGTGCATCCAAGGAGGAAAAGTATAATCAATGATGGGATTTTCTTTGACGCTATATTCGCGAGGGGGAAGGGCTCATAGTTACTTGAGATCATATGACTAGGGGTGAGTGAATCACTTGATGAAGACTAAAGGCGATGAACAATAGGAAAAAGGGAGAAAGAAATATTGTATTCAACGGTTTGTGCTTTCCCAAAGTCATAATCTAAAGGCTCAAGTGATTTGAACATAGAATCATACTCAGAAAAAGTGGGAGCCTTATCAATTTCCTTAGTATCAAAGATTGGGTCTCTCCTAAAAGGAAAATTGATCAATTCCAACTACCCCTCTTTATGCAAAGGAAAATGAATATTCTCCTTCCTAAGGGTATCAATGGGCATGTCATAAAAAATAGTGTCTGAGGGGAAGGGAAGATCAATCTCATCCTCATCCTCTTTGTCAATGTCGTAAATGGGAGCACAATCAAATTAAGGACCAAAAATTTCCCATTTCTCCTTTTAAATGTGGAAATAATACTCAATGTAATCTTTCAAGGGGCTAATGGGATCATCTCTCTCAAGGTTTTCAAAAGAGGATTCATTCGGAGTAATATCCTTGAGTAAATAAGGGTTGGTCTCAATTTCACTTTCCATAAATTCATCCTTCCCAGCACATGTGTCCTCAAAATCATCATTTTCGTCATGTGGAACCAAGGAGGAATCGTCTTCTTGCTCATTACCTAGACTCTTAATGTCTTGGTTATGCTCGATGAAGGCTTCCTCTTGGATGCTTAATGCAGGGTGTACTTGAAAATTCTAAGAAAGCCATCAACGAACTCTTCAATAGATGCATTACTCCTAGGTTCATGATCATGCAGCCATAATTTATGACCGTCAAGAGATCCCATTGAAAATAACATAAGGACATATGGGTGCAAAACCTTCTCTCTTGAAGTATGTGCATTAAATATTTCTACGTGGTCAATTGTGGAGAGTGGATTACCATCAAATGCAGACACCCCACGTACCATCCTTCCCGTGACATGATTAGGATGCCTAGGGATGCTAGCCATGGCCAAAGCAGGAAATTTATCAAAGAATGAAAACCTATTTGAGGTATACATAAAAAAATATGTAGGAGTCGCCAGGGTCAAATTAAAGATGCTTAGAAAAATGCTTGCTTCACCCTACAAGCATCAACCTTAAAGTTCAATGAAGAACTAGGGCTTTGTTCTTCCAATTGAGTCGTCAATAATGGTATGTCAATATGTCATATGGGGAACAAAACACAAGTTTCGTGTCCCTGACAACGGTGCCAAAATGTTACCACTCAAACTAGTATGGGACCTAAGGGGGATCCCCAAAGGGCATATTCTATACCAAGGGAAACAAATGGATACTTAGCCCACTGTCACCTCAGCTAAGGTTCCGTTCTACTTAAAAAATTTCACTAACGGGAGGAGAACCATTATATTATGGAGTCACAGATGAAGGATAAGTTAATGAAAGGATGTGGAGTAACCCAAATAATCACTTTCTCGGAAGAGTTAGAAAGATAGAGCTTGCTTGCTTCCTAAGAAAGGTATAATGTCTTCTAGGGAAAGGAAGGGAGGATTTAAGGGTTAGGTTTATGGGATATGACTTGTGAAGGAATTTCCCAATCCCTAAAATCCTTTTTGAAATTGGCATCCTGGATGGTTTGAATTGTCTTCCAAAGGAACGAGACCACATGAGACCAAGTAGACCCAGTCTAGGGTAGGGAGAAGAGTATGGCAACCAATGATGGCCCTAACCTAGACAAGGTATGGAAATGGATCAAAGATATAATATCCACTTAAAGGTTTGAATTGATTTAATAAGGTACTAGCCTTTGGGGTTGGTAGGGCAAAGTTTGATCTTGAAGCTAGGGATTGGATTTTCTCAAAACTCCACCGTTGGAATGGCCTCAAATTTTGAGGAGGTCTTGAGGAAACACCAACGCAGGAGACCCTAAGAGATCAAACTTTTTGGATGGGTAGTTTTCCAAGAAAATGATGCCCTAGGTGACCCAAGTTGGCTAGACCTGGGAAAAAGTGAAAATATGTGATTTTAGGTGACCACCTCTTGATAGATCAGTTCCTTAGTCTAGGGAGAATGGAGTCTATGATGAATATGCATGAGGATATTTGATTCCTAGTCAATGAGGCCTGAAGACCACTTCGTTGGCCTTCAAGGTCAAAGAGAAGCAATCTTGCAGCTTGTATACTTCGATGTGAAATGGAGATGGATTATCAAGGTCAATTAGTTTATATAATTACCCCTAGGAGATTTCATTCACATTACATGGGACATACATTGGGAGATGTTATAATAGAAACAAAACTCCACAATTTAAAGCAGTAAATGCATGGAGAGCCCTAAAAAAAAACAAAAATCCCAGTCCAATGTCTATGAAAAAGTGAAAAAAGAATAGCATTAAAAGCATGTATTTACATGTAACAAAATATATCCAACCATCCACAATTGACAAAACATAAGCTCTAAGACAAGATAAACCAACATCCATACATCAAAATTCATCCATAAAGCTCGAATTCATCCTCTAGAAAAAGTGTAAAATTCTCAAGAGAGAGAAAATATGAAATTCAAAGTGATGATGAGATAATGAATTCAAATCACTTGTATTTGTAAACTAATGAGGAGTTCGAATTAGCCTCCTTGGCCTACATAAGCCCCAAAAATAAAATAATGTTATAATAATCCAACGTTTGGTGACATGCGCACCAAACTAGCTCATAAATGATAGAATTAGCCTCTCAAGAGGTCAAATAAATAATCTATGCATGTCATAGGGCCCTCAAAGAGGTCTAATGAGGTCAATGGGTGCCATAATGAAGAGTAGACCCTCAAAAGTAGTGGATAAGGGGTTGGCCCCTTGTAATAACCCGTGGTGCTCCAAATGACATATGGGGGCACACAAGTGTCCTCATGGGTCTCCAAACAAATCGAAGATGTCTGTAGATTGTCTGCAAGGGTTAGGATGATGGTGTAGGTGATTCCACATCATCGTGAAAGTCCTTGATCATTTGCCAAGTGTATGGTCCAAATGGGGCCATTTGGGCATGATGGGTCAGGTGCATCTTCCTCGTCCAATAAGTGAACCACGAGCAATCTCTGAATGGCTCTGGGGATCCATGGAGTACTATCTACCATTGTGGAGGCCATTGGATCTCAATGCTCAACCTACATGTGCCAATGTATCCCTCTCGAGGATTAGGACCCCGTATAGGGAGACTAAACCCAATATGGAGACGATTTGTAATCTTGCATAAGATCCAATGCGTCCCCTAGCCTTCCAGTGCAACAAGTCATTAGAGAAATGGAGTAAATGATCTCACTAATCATGGACCATATGTGGGGATGTCATAATGGCTTGCCCCTCCATAATGGTCTTGGGGATGTGCCGATGTCTCCTAAACACCAAATGGGGTTAACTAATAATCTTATTAGGTGGTATCCACTTTTAAAGGGGATAATATATTCAAGGTACAACGTTCAAAAGGTGGTGGCATGGGACAGATAGGTGAATGAAGTAGGGGATGAGAAGAGGCAATCCCGGGTCACATGCTGGGGTACAAGGGTAGGTAATAAGATGGAAGCCCACACTTGGGTTGATAATGAATAGGAGGGAGCAATCATGGTACATGAGGTGCCCCGACCTTGATTTTTCCACCCTTCTTTATATTCCTTTTTCCTTTTTATGATTTTCTTTGATTAACTGTTGGGGGCTCAAGGAGTAAGAGCATGATGTATAAGATATAGCAGTGAATACCCTCTTTAAAGGTAGGGCGATTCATTTCCCACGAGGAGTTGGGACAATCATGGGTTCCTATATGATGAAGGAGGTTCATAGAACCTATAGGAACTAGGGTGATGGCCATGAGGATGGGGTAGAGCTCATGTATTGGATTTTTCCCATGTGTTAAATGTGTTTGTCTTGACCATCTTTTGCATTTTTTGGTACGCTTTCCTTTTGAATGTGGCAAAATATGCTTTTATATTTCTTTTTAGATGCATCGACCTTCAGGCTTCATTCCAAGCCATGATCTATGGTGTGGACAAGGGGAAGTGGAAAGCTAACCTTATGTGGACCTAGTGGATGAATTTGGACCCAGGTGGGAGAAATGATGAATGGGGTAATAATGAGTGGAAATAGGGTATTATAAGAAGATAAGGGAGTGGGGCCACAACACCAAAATAAGGGTTTCCCATGAAATACCATCCCTAAAGCCAAATAGTTATTAAAAGAGATCCCACTGGACTAGGATGGAAGGTTAAAATCCAAAAGGGGGCTAGGGGACGGGGGCTTAGACCCAACCAATTATTTCTATCGAATCCCTTTGTTAATCCATGCCTAGAAGTGTCCATGCTAAGCAAACTACAATACCCGATTATCAAATGACAAGTCATACCTTTAGGTTCGGGAGGCCCACCTTCAAACATACGATCATGGAAGATGGGTGAGGGACCACATGGTTGGCTTAGGTGGCAGTGAAACGGCATAATGATCTAGCTGGTGGTTGCAAGGGGCTGCTGGCTGCTGGTTGAGGATCATCTTAGATATTTTTTTTCTCCTAGGGATATCACCCACGAAATGGTGGGTAACATCTGGCTCCAATTGGGACGTGGTCTCTCGAAGAAGTGGGCGAAGCTACTCGAACGGAAGGTCACGAGAACTCCAATAATCTCTTGGTTACCGCAGACTTGTCACCTACACATATAATATATGGAAAAACATGGGGCAAGATGCTTTCATGACGTCTAATGATTTCACATGCTATATGTTAGGCCATAAAATCAACATAAAATAAAACATGCCAATATGCATTTATCTACCGTGAAAAATATAATATGACGTTAATTCTAATGCAGAAATGAGCATGCAATGCATCCTACCCAAACATGCATATGACAAAGCTATTATTAAGTGTAATCATAAAGCCAATTTAACCAACATATCATCAAGTCAATATAAATATGCATGCCTATATGATTACTCATGCTACAAGTCCCAAAGTGAATGCAAACCCAAACACATGGAAGATGTTATGGGTGGGAGGTGGAAAAATATGATGCCCACATATGAGTGATTATGTGAGAAGAGGTAAGAAAAGGATGTAATCTAGTCCATGAGATCCTCTCTTGCAACCAAAATATAGAGATGTCAAAAACCAAGCTCATAAAATTTCGATGGATGACGGGCTCCGCCATATTACTTCCACCATTGTCCTTATTATTTATGTCATGGCTTATGGCCTTCATCGATTCATGATTACTAGGAAAGGGAGGTCGACGAGATGGAAAAACACAAGTAGGTTGCACATGATGATTACACTGGGGAGGGGAGACTATGGAGTGATCCATATCCTGAGGGTATGTCCAAGGAGGAAAAGTATAATCAATGATGGGAGTTTCCTTAACACTATATTTGGGAGGGGGAAAGGGCTCACAGTTACTTGAAATCATATGACCAGGGGTGAGTGAATCACTTGATGAAGACTCAGGGTGATGACCAATCGGAAAAAGGGAGAAAGAAATATTGTATTCAATGGGTTGCACTTTCCCAAAGTCATAATCTAAAGGCTCAAGTGATTTGAACATAGAATCATACTCAGGAGAAGTGGGAGCCTTATCAATTTCGTTAGTATTAAAGATTGGGTCTCTCCTAAAAGGAAAATTGATCACTTCCAACTGCCCCTCTTTATGCAAAGGAAAATGAAGATTCTCCTTCCTAAGGGTATCAATGGTATGCCATCAAAAATAGTGCCCAAGGGGAAGGGAAGATCAATCTCATCCTCATCCTCTTTATCGATGTCGTAAATGGGAGCACAACCAAATTTAGGAGAAAAAAATTCCCATTTCTCCTTTTCAATGTGGAAATAATCTTCAATATCATCTTTAAAGGGGATAATGGTATCATCTCTCTCAAGGTTTTCAAAATAGGATTCATTGGGAGTAATATCGCCGAGAAAGTTAGGGTTCATATCAATTTCACTTTCCATAAATTCATCCTTATCAGCACATGTGTCCTCAAAATCATCATTTTCATCATGTGGACCCAAGGAGGACTCATCTTCTTACTCATTACCTAGAATCTTAATGTCTTGATAGTACTCGATGAAGGCTTCCTCTTGGATGCTTAATGCAGGCTGTACTTGAAAATGTTTAAGAAAGTCATCAACGAACTCTTCAATAGATGTGATGCTCCTAGGTACATGATCATGCAGCCATGACTTATGACCACCGAGAGATCCCATGAACAATAACATAAGGATATCTTGGTGGACAACCTTCTCTCTTGAAGTATGTGCATTAAATCTTTCTACGTGGTCAATTACGGAGAGTGGATCACCATCAAACACAGACAACCCTCGTACCATCCTTCTCGCAACATCATGATTATGATGCCCAAGGATGCTAGCAATGTCTAAAGCGGGAAATTTGTCAAAGAATTAAAACCTATTTGAGGTATACATGAAAAATATGTATGATTCACCAAGGTTCTAGAAAAATGTTTGCTTCACCCTACAAACATCGACCTTAAAGTTCAATGAATAGCTAGGGCTTCTTTCTTCACTGGAGTCGCCATTAGTGATATGTTAATATGTCGTATGGGGAGAAAAACACACGTTTTGTGTCCCCGACAATGACGGCAAAATTTTACCACTCAAACTAGTAGGGAACCTAAGGGGGATCCCTAAAGGGCAAATGCTAGACCAAGGGCAACAAAAGGAGACTTAGCCCACTATCACCTCAGCTAAGGCTCCCTTCTATTTGCGGACTTTCACCAATGGGACAAGAATCGTTATATTATGGAGTCACTAATGAAGGATAAGTCAATGAAAGGATGTGGAGTGACCCAAATAATCCCTCTCCTGAAAGAGTTAGAAAGATAGAGCTTTTTAGATAAGGGTGGAATAACCTGTTAATGGAGTTTTAATTAACCCAACGTTTCGGGCTTCCCAGTGAGTCCATCTTCACGGGATACACTACTAGCATAAGAGAAGATTAATGATGTATTGTAGAGCTAAAAATTATGTATGTATATAGATTTTGGAAAGGAATAATGAGAAAAGATTAAGTCGGCCTTGTTTATTTTATATTTATTATTTGTTTAATAAATTATTTAATTAGGAATTAATTTGATTTTCTTATGAAAATTGGGGTTTGATTAGTTTTAGAGAATTGTTAATGTTTAAATTATTTGGTATATTGATTTTTAATTTAATGTTTGACCTAATTAATATATTTAATTATAATATTATCATATTTATTTAATGGATTTAAATGTATAATTTTAAAAATTATTTTAAATTTTTTGAAAGTATTTAATTAGAATATAGATTAATGAGTTTTAGTTTATGGAAGAATTATGTTTATCTAATTTGTTTTTATAATTATTTTATTGGTATTAAATAGACACCTTAGGATTGACTCTCTAAGATCTAAAATTAGGGTTTGGAAATATGAAATATGATTTATTTAATAATATGATCCTTTGTTTAATTATAAATTTGAGTCATTTATTAGATTAATTCTTTAAGACTTTCTTTTACTATTATTCTAATGGATTACATGTGAAATGTCTAATATGTTATTAATGCCTATATAATAAGATTTTTAACTTTATTATGAGAAGTTTTTAGATTATTTATTTTTTTGTTAAATGAATTTCATAAATTTTAGAATAAACTTTTTTATTATGATATTTTTATGACTAGAGATTAAGGGCAAATTGATTTATAGGAAATGAATGAGTTATAAGATAGTAACTTATTCATTATTATGGTAGGTTAGTTATTAGGGTTTGATTAGTTTATTAGTTATTATGTGGAGAAATTTTAAGATTATTTATATTGTTGTTAAATGAATCTTATATTTTTTTGGAATAAGTTTTTTATTATCATGGTATTATTATGTGTATTGATTAAGAGCGAATGTTAAAGGAAATGAATGAGTTAAAAATTAGGGCTTGTTTAAAGACTTATAATAAAGGTTTCCAGGCATTGCTAAGTTTTAAGCTATCATCTCAATTTATGTTGTTTTTTTTTTTTAATATATATAATATATATATATATATATATTTTTTTTTTCCAATGGCTTCTTTGACCTTTCTTTTAAGATGATGGTCTTCTTTTTTAATTAACTTGGCTTCTTCCATACAGATGTAGTGTTGGGAAGAAGCCAACGCTACATCGGTATGGAAGAAGCCAAGTTAATTAAAAAAGAAGACCATCATCTTAAAAGAAAGGTCAAAGAAGCCATTGAAATAGAAAAAAAGAAAAACAACCTAAATCGAGATGATGGCCTAAAACTTAGCAATACCTGGAAACCGTTATTGTAAGCCTTTAAACAAGCCCTAATTTTTAACTCATTCATTTCCTTTAACATACGCTCTTAATCAATACACATAATAATACCATGATAATAAAAAAAATATTCCAAAAATTTATAAGATTCATTTAACAAAAATATACATAATCTTAAATTTTTTCCACATAATAACTAATCAAACCCTAATAACTAACCTACCATAATAATGAATAAGTTACTATCTCATAACTCATTCATTTCCTATAAATCAATTTGCCCTTAATCTCTAGTCATAATAATATCATAATAAAAAAATTTATTCTAAAATTTATGAAATTCATTTAACAGCAAAATAAATAATCTAAAAACTTCTCATAATAAAGTTAGAAATCTTACTATATAGACATTAATAATCATATTAGACATTTCACATGTAATCCATTAGAATAATAGTAAAAGAAAGCCTTAAAGAATTAACATAATAAATGAGTCAAATTAATAATTAAACTAAGGATCATCATATTAAATAAACCAAATAAATAAATCTTATTTCATATTCTCAAACCCTGATCTTAGATCACTAAAAAATAAAATGTAGAGAGTCAATCCTAAGGTGTCTGTTTAATACCAATAAAATAATTATAAATACAAATTAGATAAACATAATTAATCCATAAACTAAAACCCATTAATCTACATTATAATCATATACTTTCAAAAAATTTAAAATAACTTTTAAAATTATATATTTAAATCCATTAAATAAATATGTTAATATTACAATTAAATACATTAATTAGGTCAAAACATTAAATTAAAAGTCAACACACCAAATAATTTAAACATTAATAATTCTCTAAAACTAATCAAACCCCAATTTTCATAAGAAAATCAAATTAATTCCTAATTAAAACATTTATTAAACAAATAATAGATATAAAATAAATAAGGCCGAGTTAATATTTTCTCGTTATTCTTTTCCAAAATTTACATACATACATAAGTTTAAGCTCTACAATACATCATTAATCTTCTCTTACACTATCATCGTATCCCCTGAAGATCAACTCACTTGGAAGTCCGAAACGTTGGGTTAATTAAAACTCCATTAACAGGTTATTCCTCCCTTATCTAAAAATCTTCTCCCCACCTGTATGGATTCATTATTTAAAGATAGAGCTTGCTTTATTTCTAAGCAAGGTCCAATGTCTTCTAGGGAAAGGAAGGGAGGATTTGGGGGTTAGGTTTATGGGATATGGCTTGTGAAGGAATTTCCCAATCCCTATAATCCTTGTTGATATTGGTACCCAAATGATTCTTGAAGAATTGTCTTCCAAAGGAACAAGACCACATGAGACCAAGTGGACCTGGTTTAGGGTAGGGGATAAGAGTATGGAAACCAATGATGCCCCTAACCTGGAAAAGGTATGGAAATGGATCAAAGAAAGAATATCCACTTAAAGGTTTGAATTGATCCAATAAGGTACTAGCCTTTGGGGATCTTAGGAAAAAGTTTGATCCCGAAGCTAGGGCTTGGCTCTTCTCACAACTCCACCATTAGAATGGCCTCAAATTTGGAGGAGGTCTTAAGGAAACACCAATGCGTGAGACCCTAAGAGATCAAAATTTTTGGATGGGTAGTTTGCCGGGAAAATGATGCCCTAGGTGACCCATCTTGGCTAGACCTGGGAAAAGGTGAAAATATGTTATTCTAGTTGACCACCTCTGGGTATATTAGTGCCTTAGTCTTGGGAGAATGGAGTCTATGATGAATATGAGTGAGGATATTTGATTCCTAATCAAGGAGGCCTCAAGACCAATTCAGTAGCCTTCTAGGTCAAAGAGAAGCAAGCTTGCAGCTTTTATACTTCGATGTGCAAAGGAGATGGCTTATCAAGGTCAATTAATTGATATAATTACCCTTAGGAGATTTAGTTCACATTACATGGCCCATACATTTAGAGATGCTATAATAGAGACAAAATTCCACAATTTAAAGCAGGAAATGTATGCAACAAATACCCCTAAAAATAACGAAAATTCCAGTCCAATGTATATGAATGAGGACAACAAGAATATCATTAAAATCATGTACTTGCGTGTAACCAAATATATCCAACCATCCACAATTGACAAAAAAGAAGCTCCAAGACAAGATAGACCAGTATCCACACATCAAAATTCATCCATAAAGCTCCAATTCATCCTCTAGAAAAAGTGTGAAATTCTAAAGAGAGAGAAAATATCTAATCCAAAGTGATGATGAAATAATGAACTCATCTCACTTGTATTTATACACTAATTAAGAGTTCGAATTAGCCTTGGCCTAAATAAGCCCCAAAAATAAAATAATGTTCTATTAATCCAAATTTTGGTGACAAGCCCACCAAACTAGCTCATAAATGAAATAATAAGCCTCTCAAGAGGTCAAATAAATAATATATCCACATCATAGGGCCCTCTAAGAGGATTAATGAGGTTTATGGGTGCCATAATGAAGAGGAGGACCCTCAAAAGCAGCGTACAAGGGGTTGGCCCCTTGTAATAACCTATGGTGCTCCAAATGACATATGGGGGGCACACAAGTGTCCTCATGGGTCTCCAAACAAATCAAAGATGGCTGTAGATCACCTGCAAGATCTAGGATTATGGTGTAGGTGATGCCAAATCATCGTGCAAGTCCCGAATCATCTTCCAAATGTATGGTGAAAATTTGGGGTCATTTGGGCATGATGGATCAGGTGCATCTTCCTCATCCAATAAGTGAACCACGAGCAATACTTGTTTGGATGTGGCGATCCATGGAGTTCTAAGGCACACCTTACATGTTCCAATGTATCCCTATGGAGGATTGGAACCCCATATAGGGAGACCAAACCCAAGATGGAGACCATATGAAAACCTACATAAGATCCAATGCATCCCCTAGCATTCCAGTACAACAAGTCATTAGAGAAATCGAGTAAATGAGCTTACCAATCATGGACCATAGGTGGAGACTTCACAATGGCCTACCCTATCATAATGGGCTTTGGGATGTGCCAATGTCTCCTAAACTCCAAATGGAGTTAACCAAGAACCTTATTAGGTATTTTCCACTTCTAAAGGGGATAATATATTCAAGGTACATCCTTTAGAAGGTGGTGGCATGTGACAGATAGGCGAATGAAGTAGGGGATGAGAAGGGGAAGCCCTAGGTCAAATGATGGGGTACAAGGGTAGCTAATAAGAGGGAATCCCACTGTTGGGTTTATAATGTATAGGAGGGAGCAATCATGGTACATGAGGTGCCGTGACCTTGGTTTTTCCACCCTTCTTTATATTCCTTTCTCCTTTTTATGATTTTCTTTGATTAACTACTCGAGGCTCAAGGGGTTCATTTCCCACCAGGGTTTGGGACAATCATGGGTTCCTATATGATGAAGGAGGTTCATAGAAATTGTGGGAACCAAGGTGATGGCCATAAGGATGGGGTAGACCTCATGTATTGGCTTTTTCCCACGTGCTAAATGTGTTTGTCCTGGCCATCTTTTGAATTTTGTGGTACGTTTTCTTG
Source organism: Pinus taeda (assembly GCA_000404065.3). Classification (NCBI taxonomy): domain Eukaryota; kingdom Viridiplantae; phylum Streptophyta; class Pinopsida; order Pinales; family Pinaceae; genus Pinus; species Pinus taeda. The sequence goes on from APFE031052618.1 coordinate 31,578, forward strand.
TTGAATGTGGAAAAATATGCCTCTATCTTTATTTTTAGCTGCGTCAACCTCTGGGATTCATTCCAGACCATGACCCAAGGTGTGGGCAAGTGGAAGGGGCAAGATAACCCTATGTGGACCTAGTGGAGGAATATGGTGTTGGGTGTGTGTTATATTAGGTGGGTGGACCCACCTATGGTTTTGTGCATGGGTTTTGCACATGGTTTTGGGCATGAAGGTTTTCTGTCCATGGTATCTTGTAGATCTAGTCAAGGGAACTATGGTTATGTTCTAATCCAGGGTTAATGGATTAGGGTTTATGAATGCTTCGGTATGTATATATATGTGTTGTAACATTGAAAGAAATAATGAAAAATCAGCCCGGTAGTCCCAGTTTTGGGATCTAGGTGAAAATATCTATGTATATCTATTTTATGTTTTATGCTCTCGCCATTGTTTATTTTCTATTTTAAAAATTTTTATGCAAGTAATTTCTGTACAGGTTTAAAATCTACATGTGGACCCAGGTGAGAGAAATGATGAATGGGGTAATAATGAGTGGAAAGAGGGTAATATAAGTGGATAAGGGAGTGGGACCATGCACCAAAATCAAGGTTTCCCATGAAATACCATCCCTAAATCCAAATGGTCAATAAAAGAGATCCCACAGGACTAGGATGCAAGGTTAAAATCCAAAAGGGGGCTAGGGGATAAGGGCATAAACCTAACCCATTATTTCCGCCAAATCCTCCCATTAATCCATGCCCAAAAGTGTCCATGATAAGAAAACTACAATACTCAATTACCAAATGAAAAGGCATACCTTTAGGTTCAACAGGCCCACCTTCAAACATATGATCATAGCATATGGGTGAGGGACCACATGGTTGGCTCAGGTGGTGGAGAAAAGGCATAATGAGCTAGCTAGTGGCTACAAGGAGCTACTGACTATCGGTTGAGGGCCATCTTGGAGATTTTTTTTCTCTTAGGGATATCACCCACAAAATGGTGGGTAAGACATCTCATCCAAATGATGGAGAAAAACATTCACTTCAATCTTCAGTCTGTAGATGCAAAATTGATTTGGTTGCATTCCTTCCCTTGTGGGGGAGCTTTCCTGTTGGACTATATTGATAATATTTTCATCGGTTTGTCCCTTGGGGTCATAACTTTCTAGGTTGCAACTAAAAGTTGAATGTATTAAAATGAAAGCACATAGAGTTTGGTATCCTTGAATTTCTCATCCTTGCGAGAGTTGATACTAAGGTCTAGCCAAGGTACCATCAATATCACCTCTCCATCAGTTAGAAAACCAGGAAGCAAAAAAAATACTTCAATGAGGCCATGTCAACTCTAGTTCCAAGATAACTTAAGAAAAGGGGAATAACGAGAGACATAGGGGAAAGAGGCAAACAAGGAAGAACCTCCAGAGAGTGATGCTTAATAAACAATGAGCCCGGGGATTCGCAGACCAAATTGCTGAGGGGACACACCAAGGTGCAACAAAAATTCAAATCAAATAGGCTCAAGATGCAGGGAAAACACTAACAAGCAAAAATAGCCATATGAATTAATGTATGGGATTTAACTCTAGTATTTTTGCTCTGAGAGGAAAGCCACATACCCACCACTGAGTGAATTTCTACCAAAGAGCAAGGGAGATGGAGTTCGAATATAGAGACTTTATAATATAGTCTAAGCAGCTAGGTGGGACTTTCAACCCTCATCCTCCACTCGCAGGCATAAATTTCACATGTACCATCCCCTACACTTGAAATCACGGATAAGGCATTTCTCTTCCATGATGTATCATCCCACTTCTCCTGTTGATCTAGAACTTCCCCCCTATACACTGTCTATCTTGAAGTCTTCACAATCTTTGTATGCACATCCATCACGACTATGAGCAAGGGATTGAGTACAAAAAACCATCCACTGAACATGATTCACAGATGTCAAATGTACTTCAAGCCAAAGGATCTATAAGTTCGTGTATGCAGGAGTGGGTGCGTGTACACCATGCAGAGAAGTATGAAGTGCATAAGGAGGGGAGCCTCCATTTTAATAAATTTGAATATATCACAAATACAAATAATGTAATTTATATAAAACATTAAGAGAGACCTTTTTTATCTAGCCTTAAAAAACTAAGTCTCCTTTTGGGAGAGTAGATCCCATATTGGCCATTTCATCTGCTACTAAGTTTTTGACCCTTGGGAAATGAAAACATTGATTTCTAGGGATGAGACAAAGTAAATTAGGAGTGTGTTTGATGATATGATCTAGCTTAAGATAATTGCGGAGTGATTTGTTTATAATTATAGAGAGAATGAGGAGTGAATCTCCAATTATGATGATATCTTGAATTTTTAATTACAATGCTTGTTTTATTCCCTGATAAAGATCATAGGGTTTTGCAACATTTTTGGTTTCCTCTCCCAATACCCAAGAAAATTTGTATTCTTGATTATTCTCAGGGTGAATAATCACCCCCTTTCCCCCCAACTCTTGCCACCCATGGTATCAATCATAAATAAAATAACTTTAAGTCATTTTATTGCAAACACAAAATATCAAAACACAAAAAACCAAAAAGTTCCACTATAGTCTAGTAACAACATGATTAAATACAAAAAATTGATAGGAAATCATAATAGTTACTAGAGCTCCATCAATATGGCACCTTTCGAATTGCAGCATGGAAGGCCTTACATGATGCCTTTAAGCTGGGATCAAGTTGAGGATTGAATATTGATAGGACCTAAAGTAATACAAGAGATGGAAGATCAAGTGACCATGATTAACAAAAGGTTAAAGGAAACTCAAGATAAACAAAAATGCTACACAAACGATTATTATATCATGTAACAAGGTTGGAGATAATGCGTTTTTAAGGTTAAGACCTCAAAAGAGTTCCACAAAATTTGGGAAGTGAGCAAATTTATCTCCACAAATTGTGAGACCATTCAAAGTCATAGATAATAATGGCCAATAGCATATAGGCCTACAATACTTGCATCATTAGCACACATGCATGATGTGCTCCATGTGCTTGTATTACATCACTACTTTTCAAATCCTTCATATGTTATTGTCTTAAGTCATTTGTAGGTCATGGATGGGGGGACGATAATGGAAGATATAATTCGCATATTTGGCTAACGAACTCTACAACTTAACGATGACTGGTGGACCAAGTGAAGGTCTAGTGGGACAATTATAGTCCCAATTTGGCTACTTGGGAGGAAGTTGAGGAGATGCATCACCGCTTTCCTTTCCTATTTTAGGGACTTAAGGATGAAATCTATAGTTAAGAGGGGGTGTGTGTATTTCCCTGCTCTATATGACTAATTTTGATATTACATTAACCTTGATATAGCCTTATGTCTCATACATTATTCTTTAAGTACTTCAAGTTGAGGATAAAAATGATTTTACTTTTGTTATTGATGGATGTTATAATAATTGTGATGCATGGGTTGAGGTTATTTTGGTTATGATTCCATTATGATGGACCTGTTTGATGACTATGTGTAATCATGTTAATGAATTCATTATATTTTCTTGTTTACATATCGCAAGGACTAGCTTCTTGCTTACAATTAGTGATTATGTTGATGAGTATGTTATAATGATGATTTAGCATGTGAAACTATATCAATGACTAACATTATGAGTAGACATTATTGATAATTGAGTGTGACAAAAGACCACTCGGATGCACCTACATGTGATGAATCAATGACCTCTGGTTTGATCATTTCATACCATTGAAATTGGAATAAAATTTCTAATTAATAGTCTCCTATGATTGCTAATGACATGATAGAGGATGCATGCACATGCTATTTGTTTGGCCAAATGACTCACACGTGTGATGGGGATATACAAGACATATGGAACTTCATGGGAGGAGTGGGACAATGTCCTTGATTCCACGTGCTAGCACTCCTGTTGTGACTTGGTCTAGAAGGAATTGGGATACCTTGGCTGTGAAGCTCGCGATGCCATCAAGTTAGACCTCGAATTGGGTCTCTCATGAGGATTTACTGGATGGCACACATCAAGGAAGATTCCTTGATCCCCAATACCATTAGTCTCTCCATAGAGGGCGACAATGGAGATGACAATGGTCTCCATTGTCATGCCCAATTTTTCCCCTAGTAGTCATAGGATGCTTGAATGGAAAGTGGCATGACACCCTTGGAACTTTGAAGGGAAGTTCATGAAGGGAAAAATTTAATTGGGACCCTTGGCATCAAGGAGAAAAAGTTAAAATATAATTAAGGGTTAATTTGGTGCAATGATGAGCACTAATTCACATAATGTAGTAAGTGGGTTTTTAGAATCAAATTAACTAAATCTGAGACAAAAGTTTTGAAAAGGGACAGTAAGAAGAATTATAAAAACTGAACCAAATGAGTAACTCTACCCTCCTCGCGTTTAGAAATCCTCAAGTATATAATGCACATTTAACATAACTCCAAAATATGCAAGTTGTTCTAATAATGAAAGGGAAAGGGGACATACCGTTAAATTAGAAACATTAATCCAATGATAATTTACCCTCATTAAGAAAAGAGGGTTGTGTATGAAATTCAAGAATAATAATTTAAAATTAAATTAATTTAGTTTCATTTGAGAACCTCCATGTGGTAAGAGCACAACACAAAGATCCCCATCCAATATTTCAACTTGAGAAAACCTAGGGAGTAGTCAAGTAACAAGATTTGAGACCTACCAATTAACTTCAATAATGAATGCATAGTAAGGAGTATAAAAGGGGATCAATGGAAAAATAAGAGAGGAAATAGGGAATCATGTGTGGGTGAGGGAAAATATCATTTCTAATAAGAAAGTAAATAAATAATTTTAGGAGAGCCTTTGTGAGAGGCTGGCACTTTTTTTTTTAAAGGGTGGTTCATGGACACTGGGTGGAAGCTACATCCATAGGAAAATCCATTCAGATCAACCCTAAGGGATATACCCATCGACCAAACAAGCAGGGCCTAACCCCAAGGGCGTCGAGGATATTTGAGCCCGTGAACTCCCAACTGGAGAGGTACTTTATGAGAGGCTCGCACATGGATAGGAGAATAATCAAATTATTGGATTGTTTACTAGTGTATTGTCATTGATGATAACAATTTTGATTGATATCAAAGGGTGTTTGGAGGCCTTAAGTTGTTTTGATTTTATTTAATATTTGCTAAAGTTATGTCAATCAAATGAGCATGCAAGTGTTTTGATTGGATATCCCTGTCCAAGAGCTTTCCAATGATATATGGCACTTGGCCCACAAATGTCATTGATGTCAAAATATGTTTGGAGGCCTAAATATGTTTTTAGTTTATTGATTAATTTTTAAAGTTATGTCAATCAAATGAGCATGCAAAGGTTTTGGTCAAATTTCCCTCTCTAAGAGATTTCCAATAGTATATGGCACTTGGCCAAACTCTCAAGGAATCAAGAGAAGCCTTGATTTAAAGTATGCTAGTCCTCAAAAGAGATCAAACCTCAAATTTGTTGAATAGTATGAAACTCTGTTGGTTGATCTAGTGGATAGTCTTGAGGCATGTGCGATTGATGATGAAAGCAGTTTGAACTAGCACAAAATTTAACGATATTTGGCACACATGTTGATTATTGATTCAGATGTGCCAGGATCCAATGATCCTTGTACGTTGTGGGTCCTCTGTGATACCAAAGGTTAACACGAGGTTTGGCTGAAGCCAATGCCATGATGGAGGTCCAATTGACTACCACTATTGGCATGAACCCCCTCCAACCCATGTCCAATACTACTAGTGATCTCCCGACATGGCAAATACAAAGAGGTTGGCATGGACCAATATTGCCATTACATGTGGACATGGCAAGCCCAAATAACAAGTCAATTGGAAAACATGATGAGGATGACATGGAAGACAACATGGCTAGTAGGACAAGGACACGTGGACATGAAAACATGACATGGAAAGCCCACACTACAAATAAGTTGGATAGCACAATGAGGTTGACATGGCTGAAAACATGTCCAATCGAGAAAGGACACTTGGACATGGCAATGTGAGTAGGAGCTAAGCCTAAATGAAGCTAACACTATAGGAGGCTGAGCATGTGAATCCAATTTTCTATTTTCGACAAGAATTTCTCTTTTTGATCAAATAAAAACAAGGAGTACAATTGTATATGCAACGACGAGTTTAAGTAAGTCAAAGGGATGAGCTTATATTTTTCAAGTTCATTAGATTTATGATATCTTGCATTGCTTAATTTAGTGACCAGGTGTGATATTTATTACTATGTAGTCTGGGTATATTCATGATTATTTTTTGTTGAATATGAAGAAGTTAGGGATGCTATTGGAAAAATAGTATTAGAGTACATGGTGTTGTAGGGATGTGTTATGTTGCAAAGATAAAATCACAGTGGTGAATTTTTTCTCTTGAATATTGATTTGAAGACTTGTGGATCCAAGTGTGAAAATGTTATGAAAAGTGAAGGTACACTATGATTTCATAGGTTGGTTTCTCAATCAGGTTGTAACCTAAAGTAGGTTGGTGCACACATATACAAGGTTTGAGCCTCAATCAGGTTGTACCCTAAAGAAAGTTGGTGTTTTCACATCTTTAAGGTTGGTACCTCAATCAGGTTGTAACCTAAAGAAAGTTGGTGCTTGCACATCTCTAAGGTTGGAGGTTCAATTAGGTTGTAGCCTAATGCAAGTTGGTGCTTTAATATTTCAGGGAATTGGTATCTCCTTTTAATTATTACTAGTAAATCATTGTAATCAAAGATTGAAGAAGATAATAATATTTTTGGTTTTCTCTTGCAAGATTTTCCATGCATATCTGGTGTTCTTGAGTATTTACGTGATGATTGATTCTATTGATACCTTGTTATTTTTTCAATTATGATGTATCATGATATTGTTTAAATTGGCCAGTACACTGATTCAATCCCCCCCCTTCCCCCCCGCCCCCAAAGTGTTATCATAAATTCTAAAAATTGGTACCAGAGCAGGTTCCTTCAGGAACAATCAATCACTAGAAAGTTGATCGAAAGGAACATGGCCAATGTCAGGTTGATGGAACAAACAATTCCTTTTGAAAAATAAGAATGAGAACCTACATTATGTCTTTAGGTACTGATGTATGGATGGATGTTGAAAATGGTTATCAAATGTCTACAACTCCTCATACTGATGTAGTTGGTAAAGCACTCTATAAATTTAATTCCATGGAAAAGAATGTCATTTTAAGTGGTCTATCAGATGCTGCATTTGTCAAAGTGATGCATTGTAAGTCACCCAAAAATCCTTGGGACAAGCTTAAAAGCTATTATGAACGGGATGATAAAATAAAGTAGGTCAGGTTGCAAACTTATAGAGGTAAGTTTGAAAGCTTGAAAATGAAAGAAGATGAAAATATTGCCTCATACTTACTTTGAGTAGACAAAAAAGTCAACATAATCAGAGGGCTCAGTGAGATAGTCAATGAATTTTATATTGTTCATAAAATATTAAGATCCCTTCCCTCAAGGTTTAATCCTAAAGTTTCATCCATTGAGGAGCTATCTAACATTCAAAATTTGAACATGGATACCCTTCATGGAACTCTTACTACATATGAAATAAGGAGAGAAAACGAGAAGACAAGAGAATCTGCATTCAAAGCAGCAAAGGAAAGATGCAAGCGTGAGGTTGAGGAAGACTCCAGTCATGAATCAAACGAAGAGGAAGTCAAATTTTTGAGAAAGATAAAAGAGGGAACTAGAAAGTTCAAAGGAAATCCTCCATTTAAATGTTTTAAATGTGGTAGAATATGACACTATGCATCTAAATATCCTTATGAAAAAGTAAATGATGATCAAGTAAAATTCAAATAACCATAAAAGAAGACAAAATTTCAAAAGGAGAAGCTTATACTCCAAAGAAGATAATGATTGTGAAATAAATGAAAGCATGTCTGGAAATGAAAAAGGAGATCATTTTCATAGCTACGAGTGATCAAAATGTTGAAGAGGAGATTGAAGTAGAAATGGAAATTGAAGGAGAACTAGTTAGTGCCTTGGAAAATCTAAGATCTATAAGGAAAAAGGTAGATTAACTAGAACACCAACTACGAAAATATAAGGATAATGATTGTGTGTAATGCCCCATACTAATAAATAATAATAATAATAATAAAATAAATGAAATAATATATATAAATAAATAAAAACAAATAATGAAGAAAAGACAAATAACAAAAAAACAAAAAATAACAAAGAAAAGATACTAATAAATAAAATAACAAAGAAAAGGCAATAATATATAAATAAATAAATACAAAATAAAAAGAAATAAAAGTTGACATGATGACACTTGAATTTTGCATATGCAAATCCCTTTCCAATCCCCTTTCCATTTTTAAATGTAATGACCCAAAATTAAATATACAAAATTAAACACATCAATCATGCAATTATCAATTAACATATCTACTCAATTAATTACCATAGGATTTCCTTGATATGATCTTTATATGGGAGAATAAGCCTTTAAAAAAAAAATTTAACAATAGTTTTTAGAATAGATCTAGAATTAGAACATTATATCCAAAAATTTAAGAATATTTTCCAAACAGATATAGAAGAATAACAATAGATCCTTCCAATCTAACATTAGATTTTATAGTAAATGTTTAATTCCCAAAGGTAGCTAGAGTTTAAACCTAGCTCTGGTATTGAATGTAACAACCCAAAATTAACTATACAAAATTAAACACGTCAATCATACAACTATCAATTAAACATGAGTTACATTCGGGGGTTGATCATGAGGCCGTTTAAAAATTAATGCAAGGTTCATGGAGGAATCATATAAAGGTCATGGAGCGGTTATGGAAGCTATCAATGCTAATCATTACATATAATGGATCCGTGGTTTCATAACTATATAGAATGTGCTTTAAAATGCTATTTGAAATGAATCTTACTCATACCTTGGAATTTTTGCCACTTCTGTCCATTAACCTTTGATTAGCTACTTCCTGCTGGTGCCTTAGGTGCTTTATATCTTCAACATATTTTCCTTTGTCATACTTGCACTTGGTTCCCATTATTATTTGGCTAACATCTGACTGTCAATGCTGAATAACAGAGTGTTAGCTACAGAATCAGTTTGTAGCTGTGGAAACTGAATTCAGCTGCGAAAACTGACACAGTGGACATATGACTGAATGGAGATGGATGAATGATGACTGAGTGAATGAAAACTGGTCATGAAAGGACTTTTATCGGAAGAATATGATGATAAAATGAAATGAGATGAAGTGAGCTGAAGTAAAATGAAGTGAAGTTGAGTGAGATGAAGTGAAGTGACATGAGGCTATGAAATGAGAGAGACTTTTTTTTTTGGAAAATATAGGGCGTCAGAAGGTTCTGATTTTCACCCTGTATTTTCTGTATAAGACTTCCAATCAGTGATTGGTTTTCAGGCTTATACAAAGTTTTTTTTTTTTTTTTTTTTTTTTTTTTT
>APFE031052618.1:57260-118949 GCA_000404065.3 Pinus taeda
TCCAATAATTCATCAATGACAGGAATGGGAAATTTATCTTTAATAGTGATCTTGTTGAGCTCCCTATAATCTGGACACATGCGCCATGATCCATCCTTCTTATGCACCAATACGACTCGAGCAAAGAAAGAACTTTGACTAGGTTGAACTATACCAGCCTCTAGCATTTCTGCAACCATACGTTCAATTTCACTCTTTTGGGCATAGGGATATCTGTACCATCGGATGTTTGGAGGAACACTTCCTAGAATCAAATGAATAGCATGATCCCAATCACGAATAGGTGGGAGACCTTTGGGAGTCTCAAATACCTTGGAATGATTGTCCAAGACTTTTTAGAGATCTGGAGAAATAGATGATTTCGATGTGGAAACACCTAGCGAACATAATTGTGCAATTACACCTCGTTGTTCCTTTTTTAGAAGCTTTGTCATACCATTAGAGATGATTATATTTCCCGATTTCCCTACAATGCCCCTTAATTCAACTTCCTTTCCTTCCGTAGAAAATCTCATGAAAAGTTCTTGAAAATTAAAAGCTATTGTACCTAGGGATTGTAGCCATTAGACTCCTAGTACAACATCAGCACCTCCCATTGGAATGGAAAGCATGGGCTAGTCAATACATATTCTCCCATGGATAGCTTGATATTATGGCACTTTCCAGAGCAATTTATTGTTCCTCCATTTGCAATCATCACTTGACACTCTGGTGCTGGATATAGGAACCAATTCAATTCTTTTGCTACCTTACAATGAATAAAATTGTGGGTACTTCCTGAATCAATCAACACTATTACCTTTTTCTTCTTGATTTGTCCTTCTATCTTGATGGTTTGAGGAGTAGTAATTCTAGCCAATGCATTACAAGATATGGTCGGATTCATTTCTTCTTTATCTAGGCTTTGTTCCTAGAGTATATCCTCTTCTTTTGACCTTTCTTGCTCCTTTTCTTCTTCCTCTTCACAATCTATGTTAGAATAATTTCTTCTCAGCACACTTATGACCTTTAGTGTATTTGCTATCACAACTGTAACAAAGCCCTTTTGCTCTTTTTTCTTCCAATTGTTGTGGTGTCAACCTTATAGGTTGTGGAAGACTAGCGGCAACAACACTTCCGTCTTTATTGTTGTGAGTGGTATGCTTCGTTGCCATAATTTTGCTTTCCATATTTCTTGCTAACCTGAATGCCTTCTCTAATGAATCAGGTTCCCAAAGGCGAACCTCATATTGGATATTATCCTTCAAAGTCCCTATGAACACATCAATCCTATGCTCCTCTGGAATATATTTTACCCTTATGTTCAATTTTTGGAAGTCCTCAATGTGCTTCATCATTGAACCCTTTTGTTTGAGACTTATTAATTGGCTAAAAAAGGTGTTGCTTTTTTGTATCCTCATAATGTGCTGTCATTTCTTCTGTAAAAATTGCTCAAGTGACAATTTGGTTACAAGAGAAAAGCCATCGACACCATACAAACTGATTTGGTTCCAAATATAAAGTTGCAATACGTACCTTTTGTGTGTTTTGCACATTACAAAGATAAAAAAATTGCTCCATCTGTAGTATCCATGTTGCGGGATCCTTGCCATCAAAATTCCTCATATTGATTTTTGGAATATGGTGGGTATTCAATACAACATTAGAGTCTATGAAATCGTGATTAACATTTCTTTTGTTCTCATCATGAGTTTCCTTTACTACCCTTTCACAATTAGTGACCATTTATTGTAGCAACTTATTGAAATTTATCTTCAATTCTTCCATCTTATCGTCCATGCCATTCATATTAGCTTCCATCTTAGCATCCATTCCATTCATCTTAGCTTCCATGCCATTCATCTTAACTTGCATGCCATTCATATTTGCTTCCACACCATTCATGTTGGCTTCATTTACCTTTAGTGAGAGTAAAATTTGTTGTACTTGGTCTTGTAATTTTGATATATCATGTTGCATTTCTTCCTCTTCTTCACGCGTCATGCTAGAGTTTTCAGGTTGCTTACTAGGTGTTCCCATTTTCTTTCTTTGAGGCATTAATTAATGCTAATAATTCTTCGCTATTCCTTTGAATTCCTTCAAACTAATTTTTCCAACCAATTTTATGCAAAATAAAAAAAATTACACTCCTTTTTTTTTTCACTTTGTAAGAGCTCGATATTGAATCTGTTGTATCTTTGTAGCCGTGGATATTGCCCTTTGAGTCCTATTTCTAACACTGCAAGTCTGATCAAGATTGGATTCTCCAAGGAATAGTTATGCCAAATCTCCCACGGTGACTTGATTATAGACTAGTTCAGTAGAGTGAACTTGTATGACACGTTGCGTCTCACAGTTTCAACCTTAGGTTCTGAAAATGATACTCACATAAACTACAGTCCGTCCTCTTTTTGTAACTTCTTACGAAAATTCAATCTGATATTCAGAGCGAAAGTTATGACGATTTTCCCAAAGTGACCTGTTTGAAATGTAATTCAGGGGTCTGTAAAAACCCTAACTTCCTCAGACCATATCTCCGAGAATATAGAGGGACAAGCTTTGAAATTCAAACCCGAGGTTAAGCGTGATTTTGTCTCAAATGGTTTATTTATTATTATTTTATTATTATTTATTTATTTATTTATTTTATTTATTTTATTTATTTATTTATTTTATTTTATTTTTTATTTTTATTTATTTATTTATTATTATTTATTATTTTATTTATATTTATTTTTAATTTTATTTTATTATATTTATTATTTATTTTTAATTTTTTATTTATTTTTTATTTATTTATTTATTTTATTTTTTTTTCGCTTCTGAAACGTCGCAGAAAAAAAATTTATAGCTAAAATTCCACGATGTCTTATTTGGAGCAGGGAAACCCTAGAATCCAAAGCTCCGATACCAAATGTTAGGAAGCCAGCTCACAAAAAGATAGAAAAGATAGATCAATGCCTTAGAAATAAGCCTCTTCGAGGGGGCAACCTCCTTTACATTACACAAATGAACAATTCTTAGATGAAATGACAAAACCTCATTTCTATATATAGGAGTCTAAGGGGTCACGATATAACCAAGCCAACCTAACAATAATAATATAAAGGTACAAAAATAACAATAGAGGGATTCTATGGGGCACAATAATAACAATATGGGGACAGTAGGGGCACAACAATATTAATAAGGGATACAACTACAATAGTAATGGGGGAATCACTAGTATTATAGGGGCCTAATATTGAATCCTTGATCGTGGAAGTGGACCGAACAAGGAGATCTCTGGTCCTAGGTTAAAAATCCATTGCAAAGAGGATAAATTTTGGATCACATAGGTCACGATATTAACAGCTAATAAAATAAATTGTTAAAACCACAGACCAATGAACAATCCAACACTTTGGTTTCTACAAACCATCACAAAGATCCACCATACAGATGAGGGTATTTCAAGGTTGAAGATCCAACTATCACACAATCTCACCAAAGGTTCCAAAATTATATTGAGGCTACTTTACAAGTTGAAATTCAGAGACATTGATTCCTGGATTCAAACCCACTTTCTGTGATCTAGATTTATATAGGAGTGAAGGGAAATACAAATTTAAATAGAAAAATAGAGGTATAGTGAAAACTGAAGTTCAATTAATTAATAACAAATACTAAAAATTGTTTACATGCAAGATGGAAATAAACTAGCTTGAGTGATGATAAATTATCTCTAAGAAGAGATGTGGTGGCTATATGCCTTCTGAACTGTGCTACAATGAGGCTCAAAGGCCTTTTTATTATTGAGAAACAATGGAAACCCTCAAAATCCAAAGTCCTAACCCTAGGAGATGAAGCACGAAAAGTTTGTGGGCCTCGTTGGGATTAGTTGGAACACCAAATTATTGGGGTTGTAGTTTGGGCATATGATCTTCATTTGGTGTGCATGATACCTAGTTAGAAAGATATATCCAAGGATTATTTAATTATTTTTTTTTTTTAATTAATTAATTTAATTTTATATTATTATATATTTATTATTATATTATATATTATATATATATATATTGGAAAACCCCTACTCATTGAGCAATGGGCTTGGCATATTTTCCAACAAAAATATTTAGGGCCTCAAAACGGCTTTGGAAGTTTAGGACCTGAAAAACTACCAAAAATAGAAAGTTGTGCTAGAATTAAAGAAACTGAAAGGAAACAGTGTTGGGGGTCCAAGTGGAATAGGTGGGTGGCCACTAATATCCACCTGGATCAGTCCTCCCCCCCTTATGAAGCAATGATCCCCATTGTGTTGACTGCTTCTATAAGATGGGGAAAATTCTATTGAACTTGGTCCCTGATGAGCCACTTACCTTGGTGCAAGAGCTGTCCAACTTTGACAACCCTATACAATTGGATACTCTGTTGGCAAGTGTTCTTGATTTCTATGTCCATGATCCAATCAGTTGTGGCCTGTTCAATGTAGTCTGGGTTGAACTTGATTTGTGTTAGTTGTTTAGCGATGTCTAATGTGTCCAAAAATGGTGGAAAGTATGGTCGAAGGTGGTACACATTGAATACTGAGTGCAAGCTAAGGAATGTGGGGATATTGAGCTCGTAAGTGTTGTATCCCACAACATTGGTAATGGTGTAAGGCCCGTATTGTAGTGGTCTAAGCTTCCGATGGGCTCCGTTAATGCATTCTTTCTGTAGATGAAACCAAGCTTTGTTGTCCACCTGAAAATTATGTGGCACCTGATGCCGATCATGTCGTTATTTATACTTGGAATTAACTTTATCCAAATGTCATGAACCTTTTGGCGGATGTGATGAATGCGCTCAATAAACCTAGTGACTTTATCAGCTTCAGACTGAACATGTGCAGATTCTTCCTATGTAGTGGCAAGAGGCAATGCAACATCAATGGAACACAATGGTTAAAATCCTAGGCCCACTTGAAAGGGGGTGTGCCCAGTTGAGCTATGGAGAGCGTTCTTATAACTATGTTGCACATAGGGAAGACTCTCATCCCATGTTTGAGGATCCTTGGAGTTGTACATGCATAGTATGTGCACTATTGTCTTGTTGACAACCTTTGTTTGGCCATCAGTCTAGGGGTGGAACGCAATCGACTTGGTGAGCTTGGTGTAGAGTTCGAAGATTGTCCTACAATGACATCCTTTTTGCCTAATGATTCTCTCTTTTCCTATATATTTACCACCTAAATAAAGCCATATCCACCAGGTTTTGATGAAGGTATGCAATAATATGTCTTCTGTTCATATTAACTTTATACCCTATTGTTTTGTTAAAGTTTGCAATTGGCTGCTAAATCAACCTGTTTCCGCAGCTAATCCAGGTTCCTGTAGCTGTCTCCATTGTTTGCAAGGTTCTAGAGTTCCAGGTCAGTAGTGAAGGGTGCGAATGGATAGAGGATGGCTCCTTCGTGTATCCCTTCATATCACCTCGAAACTATTTGTTAAGATAGGCGTAGGAGACCACGATCAAACTCCAAGTCAATCGTCGGATTAATGCAGAACAAAACCCGAGATCGTTTGAAACCTTATCGTTTTGCTTTTGGAATAGAAAAAAAAAGGTTTAGCAATACAAGTTTAGATAAGATAGAGATATTAGGCTTGAATTATTCATGCATTTATGCCAAGAGACCTCCTATAAAACCTATGGCCACAATGTGATTTGGGTGCGCGCTGAATGATGTAATTTTGAACAGTTTGTGAATTCTGTTAGAATAGAATTGGTTTTGTGTGCAAGCGTTGTGTTGATTGGAAGATATGAACTGCTATGTGGAGGGCCCCTACAAACAGTAACATGTTTTAATCAATTTCAATACAATTTCCTTTCATTCTTCAAATGCTCTGTTTTGTGTGAAAATGCAACATAATGATTTCACCACCGAGTTGTTATTTGCATAAGTACTTTCATTTGCTTTATACCTAGTTTAGTCTGTTATTTAATTTGTTTTATACCTGGTACAACATGGTCATATTATAGATGTTGCTTGGGTTATTTTGTTTGAGTGAAAATTGAATAAGTAAAAGAGTGAGAGTTCTCTCCTAAAAAATTGAGTTTAGACAGTATTTCTTCATAGCTGATAGAATAAGTTTCTTTTTGCATTTAGTGAATTAGAAGCTGCAACATAAAGATTCAGGATAAAAAATCCCAAAACAATTTAATACAAGTAGGACCACTCTCATATCAGCTGCAACCTATTAGATAGAGATTAACTCCAAGGAGACTTTGTCAACATCTCTAATAATTATGACACTAATATAATTGACAAAACCACCTCCATATCCATCTTAATTTTAGATCCTAACAAATACATAACGACCTAATGAATAACTTCTAATCTCAGATTGTGCACCTGTACTTCATCAGTCTACGCATCCTAGTTGACAATTTATGATTGAAAATTCAAAGACATTGAAAGACCAAACATTTTGGCGCCATTACCGGGGAAGTACGAATATAAGTTAAAAAAATAATCGAAACACGATATGTGTAGGGATAGAGACTCTAGAGGTAGATTTGTAGGGAGAGGAAGAAGTTTAATTCCCACAAATCCACTCACTTCACCTAGACCTCAAGAATCCACACTGCCTACTCAAACCCAAATTCCATTTAGAGGTCGACAAAGACTTCTTGAAGTCTCAATATCAGAAACCAATCCAGAACTTCACCTACTTCTTCTACTGAAGCTGTAATTGAAGAAATTTCTACATCCCCAACTACAAGAGTAATCTTCCTAACTTCCTCGATTCTTCCTAACTTCCATGGGAAAAGAAACGAAGATTCAGAGACATTTCTCTTCGAATTTGAAGTATTATGCAGATCATATGACTATCTACATGATGCTCAAAAGTTAAAATTGTTCCCTGCTACATTAAAAGACTCGGCATTAAAATGGTTCATGAGTCTAGGAGTGCATTCTATAACAACATGGGGACAAATGAAAGAGGCTTTCTTAGGCAAATATCGAGATTATTGTATGCCTAGTAACCTTAAGGATGAAGTCTCAAAATGACACAAAAAGAAGACGAAAATCTTGAAGACTTGGTACAATGGTTTGTTTATAATGTTAAGGGAGCAAAAATAGATAATTTGGATGAAGAAACCTTAAAAGATCTCTTACTCAGAGCCGTTAAATATGAATGGATTGATCTCCTTAACCTAACTGGGAAAGGAGATATTTCCCAACTACCATTCACAAATATTTGTGATTTATGTGTACATATCTCAAGGGGAAAAACACGAGTTGGAAGGAGTCCTAGAGACCCTCTCTTGTCAAGAATTAACAAGTCTGCAACTGGGACAATTAGGAGGGTAGAAATAAGAAATTTGCTTGACACCTTCAAAATAGATATTTTAGGGAGCCTAAGTGAGTAGATAAACACCCTTAAAATACAAAACAAGCAAAACTCCAAAAATGCTGCATTATCTATCTTTTGTCCCAAATTTCGGAAGAAACATGCTCTAAGAGTGTGTCCCTTAGACTCAAAAGCCATAGAAACTTGTGTCATATGTGCAGAAAATCATGATACGAAGGAATGTCCATCCTTACAAGGTCTTAAGGCTGTATTCAATGATGAAGGAATCTTAGAACCAGTGGACCCTCTATACTTTATAGCCAAAATACCATGGCAAAACCCCCAACCAAATCAATCACAAGGATTTAGACCACAACAATTTTCCCAGTCTTCACAAAATAATTGGAATTCAGCCTGGCAGCCTTAGGCTCTGCCATAGTCACAACCTTGGAATCAAGGATGGCAAAATCCTTATGGAGCCTATGTTCAATGTCAACAGTACTCGCCATTTTACCTTCCACCACAATTATTACCCTCATCTAATAAAATTCATCAAGCTAATCAATTTCCACAAGTTCCAGTTTAGAATCAAAACCCACAACGTTCGCTACCATTTCCACAAAAATCAAATCAACTACCTGCTCAACCACTTTCGAATCCTAATAATAAAAAACCACAACAACCAATGTACAACAAGGAGGGTCATAATCCTCAAACTTATGTAATAACTCCATTATACTTAAACAATGTCCAATTAAGGTCTGGAAGAGTATTACCAAGAAAACCTCATGTTATCATTAAAGAAACAAGATTCGATCCTCAAAAACGCAAAAGTCAATCAGAAGAAGGGGAGACTTCTCTCCCTAAAAAATAAAATAAAAAAACAGAAGAAATTCCAATAAATACTCCTATCATAGAACAACCCTCGATATCAGTGAAACCACCTTTCCCAGAAAGGTTGAAAATATATGAAGGAGTAGAGAAATAAATTGCATTTCCTGATTACAATATGATGGATGAATTGAGAAATGTTTGTATTAAGATTCCCTTATTACAAGCCATAAAAGAAATACCAATTTTTGCAAAAACAATTAAGGAATTAAGTACACAAAGATCAAGGATCAGAAGAAAATATATAAAAAGAATTCAGTTAGTCAAAAAAATTACAGACATTATGATAGGGAAATCGAAAATTCAAAAATATTTAGATCCAGAAGCCCCATTGTAAAAATTCACATCAATGGAACTGCAATACCAAACACATTAATTGATCTAGGAGCAGCCATAAACATAATGAGTAAACAAGTTATGGACACACTTAGGCTTCCTAACCTTCAATACACACCAACCTTGTTGCAATTAGTAGATAGGTCTGTTATTAAACTATATGGTGTGTTGGAAGATGTTTGTGTCTCCTTAGACTCTTGGGAATATCCTGTTGATTTCATGGTCTTAACACACAAGAATAATTTAGGAGGACATTCATTAATTCTAGGAAGGCCTTAGTTGGCTACAACTGATGCCTTCATTGGCTGTAGATCAGGAAATATGTTTATCTTAGATGGAAATTCCACAAAGAAATTTACATTATATCCCCTTGCAAGAACAACAATAGATACAAAAACTAAAGAATGGATAAAATATGAAGAAGATATACAACCTATTTTAACTACTGAAGAAGTAAAGGAGGAAGACCAACTTTATATTTACTAGAAAATAATGAATCTTCCTCACGTTATGATCGTAATCGAAATGAGTATCTCTCATCTAAACAAATATCATTTCTCTCCATGGAAAAATTTGGGAATTCCTTGATAGAAATCTTTCCAGGAAAAGTAGTGCAAATGAATCAATTGATATAAATTTTACAAAAAAATTCTTCTGATTTTGCATGGGAATACACTGACTTGAGAGGGATTAATCCAAAAACTTGCATACACCATATCTACATCGAACAAAATGCAAGACTAGTTAGACAACCTCAGCGAAGAATGAACCCAAACCTAAAAGAAATTGTTAATGAAGAATTCCAGAAACTATTAAATGTAAATTTCATCTATCCAATATCCAACAGTCAGTGGGTTTCACCCCTATTAATTGTTCCTAAAAAGAATGGAAAATGGAGAGTATGCATCGATTACACGAAATTAAACAAAGCAACATTAAAAGACCACTTTTTGTTACCTTTCATAGACAAGGTCTTAGACACTTTAGTAAGAAAAAAATATTTTTCCTTCTTGGACGGGTTTAGTTGATATAACCAGATTCAGGTAGCCCCTGAAGATCAAGATAAAGCCACATTCAATTTTCCATGGGGAACTTATGCTTACCGAGTACTTCCCTTTGGGTTATGTAATGATCCAACAACATTCCAAAGAGCAGTCCTCAACATTTTCTCTGACCTTATCCATGATTGTGTGGAAGTGTACATGGATGATTTCACAGTCTATGAGGATTCTTTCAATGAAGCACTAGAAAATTTAGAAAAAGTCTTAATAAGATGTAAAGAAACAAATCTCTCACTAAGCCATGAAAAATGCTTCATGATGTTTAATGAAGGAATTGTTTTAGGTCAACATATTTTAGTAGATGGAATCAAATTAGACTCATCTAAAGTTGAATTCATTTCTAAATTATTAGTGCCAAGTTGTCAAAAGGATGTTAGAAGTTTTCTTGGTTTTACTGGATACTATAGAATATTTATATAAAACTTCACAAAAATTACATCCCCACTCTTTAAACTACTCACCAAAGATTGTGAATTCAGTTGGGATTCCGAATGTCAAGATGCCTTTGAAACTTTGAAAAAGAGAATTTTTGAAGCACCAATATTAATAGGACCTAATTGGAAATTGCCTTTCCATATCTCAACAGATGCTTCAGATTCAGCCTTAGGAGCTGTGTTAGGAAAAAAGGATCTTACTCCTTATGCAATATATTATACCAGTAAAAATTTAACTCCTGCAGAGTTAAATTATACTATAACCGAAAAGGAGTTTTTAGCTGTAGTTCATGGCATTAACAAATTCAGACATTATATAACTGGATATGAAACCTTTCTTCACACAAACCATTCTTCCATTAGATACTTAATGAATAAACCAGTCACCAATGGAAGAATAACTTGATGGCTCCTACTTTTATAGGAATTCAACATAAACTTTCTAGATAGACCAAGAAAACAGAACACAATTGACGATCTTCTATCTAGAATACAAAATGTAAACAATGATCAACCCGTAGAAGATAAATTTCCTGATGAATACCTTTTTGTAGTATCTACTAAATCGCCTTGGTATGCAGATATTGCTAACTATTTGGCCACAGGAAAAATGCCATTTCATTTATTCCCTAGAGAAAAGAGAAGAATAGTCCACAATAACACATCCTATTCATGGATAAATGAAGAATTATATAAGACAGGACCAGATCTCATCATCAGAAGATGTGTTCGGGAGGACGAAATACCGGAGATAGTAAAAGCTTGTCACGATGAGCCATGTGGAGGATATTTTTTTGACAGGAGAACTGCTTACGAAATCTTGCTTTTGGGATATTATTGGCCTTCCGGTTTTAGGGACACCAAGGAATATGTTAAAATATGTGACAGTTGTTAGAGAATGGGAAAACCTACTCTTTCAAAGGAAATGCCATTGCAACCACAGGTACTTAGCGAACCATTTGAAAAATGGGCGCTGGATTTCGTTGGACCAATTAGCCTACCTTCAAAGCAAAAGAAGTATATTCTGGAATGCACTGATTATGTCACTAAATGGGTAGAATCTAAAGCAATTCCTTTTGCTACTAAAAATACTGTAGTTTCATTTATTTTTGAGGATATTTTTACTCGTTTTGGTGTCCCAAGAGAAATTGTAACAGATCAAGGGACACAATTCACATCCAGACTAGTGCAGAAATTTGTGGACCAATACAAGATAAAATATCAAAAGTCAACTCCATACCATCCACAAGCCAATGGACAAGTTCAGTCCACAAATAAGGTGATTGAGGCTATCCTTACAAAGACTGTACATCTACACAAGAAAGACTGGGTGGAAAAGCTTCCAGAAGCCTTATGGGCCTACAGAACTACATGGAGGAATACTACAAGGCATACTCGCTATGAACTTGTTTATGGAAAACAAGTCTTACATCCGATAGAGTTCCAGATCTAGACCTATAAGACAACAATCCAGTTAGATTTTGACTTGTCAGAAGCCCATAAGTAAAGGATGACACAATTAAATGAGCTTGATGAAATCAGGCAAGATGCCTTCCAGAGAACTAGCTTAGTGCAACAATAGAGGTCAAGATGGCATGATAAGTACAGTAAATAAAGGAAGTTTCATTCAGGAGATTGGGCATTGCTCTTTGATTCAAAATTCAAAAATTTTCAAGGGAAATTCCAAGCCCATTGAATTGGACCTTATGAAATTAAGAATGTCTTTGAAAATGGTGCAGTTAGAATCAGGACTATTGACAAAGAGAAATATCCTCTATTAGTAAATGGACATCGACTCAAGCTTTACCAGAAACCATTAACGAAAGAGGAATTTGTTAAAATTTTTCAAGATAATTCAGAACTAGAGATGGTCAAGAAGAATTCTTTTTCTTTTCCACCTTAGAAATTTCTACTCAGTTTGCTCTTAATATATATGTATATATATATACACACACACATATAATAATATGAAAAAAATATAACAAAAATTTGTATAAACATGAAAACCAACATGTTGTTGGCATTTTTATATAGAAAATTTAAAGTGAAAACCAATTTGTTGGTACTTGAAATTTCCTTTCCAAAAAAAAATAAAAAATATAAAGTTCATCTACTAAAGCCTTCTTTCTCTTAGCTGCAGAATCAACAACTTTCCGTAGCTTGGACAAGTTTCTGTAGCTAAAACAAGTTTCTGCAGCTGAATATATTATACATATATACTATATATTATATATTAATTTATCATAATATATTTCTATATATTATATATAATATAATTATATTATATATATATATATATATATATTAATATATAAGTCTACAAATATGCTTGGTGATTTGGATTAAAGGACAATTGACAACAGGGTACCTGCAGGGGATCAAAGGACAACAAATAAGGCTAGCAAAAGAAGATCAAAGGTACGTGTTGCTTTAATTTAACGATAGGGAATGTTATATAGCATATATACTAAGAAGATATAGTACTAAAATGAAATCATTATAACCTAAGGGTAATGGCCGCCTAACAAGATATCATATGCCACCACTTAAAAAGTCATGCCATGACCTTATTCCAAACCTACCGAAGCAATTGCCAAATCATAAGTTTAAATGCGCCTAATGGTCGAATTCATCCCTATAATCCTTATGATAATCTATTCATTCTTCCCTATTCTTACACCCCTCTAAACTTTCACAGCCACTCCATCTTTCCGCTAGCTAGCAAACCCTACCGGCTCCATTTCCTGTCAAGGTAGCCAATCTTCGAGGAAAAGCATCCTTCGGAATGGGGATAATTGTCCAAATTGAGCAAGCAGGGAAGCAATTCTTGGAGGGGTACCCACAAACTAGGGAGCTGCTGCAAAGGAGACAATGTTTGCAGTTCATTGACAAATTTAATGACTTCCACAAGGAAGTAACCAAGACATTAGTGCGCTCATTCGATGCAATTGAAGCTGAAAGTGGGGACATTAAGATCACGATAACAGAGTCTATGATCGTTGAGGCTACCGAGCTGCCAAGGAATGGAGAAAAATGGTTTAAAAATAGGGGGATTGATAACGAGGACTGGAAGGTCTTCTTCAAGAATCTGAACATGGACACTACGGTCTACAAGAAAGGTATTCCCAGCACTACTCTTAAAAACAGATGGAGAAACTTATTACTTTTTCTTCATAAGTTTGTCACTTGTGAGGGTATGTTTGGGCAAATGTATTTTTATCATGTTAGGATGATGATGCACTTCCTTGAGGATCATCAGATGAACCTCCCTTATTTCCTCTTAAATAGCCTCAAGAAAATGTCTACAAATGTTTAGAAGAAAATTCAGTGTATAGAAAACACCATGTATCATCATGGCCTGATAAAAATATTGGTCAAATTTCATCTCCAAAGTATAGGGGATAACTGGGAGAGTTTCCTAGTAAGGAACCACTTTGAAGAAAAATCCCCAGAAGTAATAGTAGGGCCCTCAAAGGGAGGAAGAGAACCATAGAAGTGATAAAGGAACAAGCACCTCAAACTCAGACAAAAGTATCAGAAGAAGAGCTGCCTATAGTAAAGGTTTTTCAGAGAATGAAGAAGGGAAACCCTAGAAGAAAGAAAACCAACCCAAGTAATGAAAAATTCTCACATACTAAGATCCCTCCTCTAGAAGAAAAAACAGAGAATGAAAGGAGGAAAGTGCAAAAAATACAAACCTGAGGATTTAGAAGGAGCACAAGGTTGAGCACAATCCGATAAACAACCTAAAAAAATACAGAATATATTAATCTCGAGGAAAATGAGCCAAATGAAAAGGAGCCAACTGAAAATGAGCCAACAGAGAATACTCCAATAGAGAATACTCCAACAGAGAACGAGCCAATAGGGGATGAGCCAATTGAAAGCCTTGGAAATTCTCCAACAGGGTCACCAAGATCATCACCACAACCATACATCTCACCTTTAAGAAGCCCAATGCATAGTCCAGGTTTTGACCCCACTCAACAGGAAATATATGACTGTATAGAGTCACTGGAGAGGAAAGAGAAACCAACAAAGGAAACAATTCAGAGCCCTAAGAAGGGAGCAATCAGGTAAATGAACAATTAGCCTCAAACATCTTAAAGCAGGAGATATTTGAACTAGAAATGTTGAACTGATATCTCAAAAATGAGAGTCAAGCATTGAAGACACAGAGTGAAATCTAGATTGCAAAGAGTAACAATCAGATCCTTCATCTAAGCTTGTGGTATAAGAAAAACAAAAAGCTGAAGAAAGAAAATAGAATCATGCGGAGAGAGATTATCAGTTTAAAGTACAAAATTCTCATGAGAAAGCCCAGAATGTCGATCACAAACAAAAATAAGAAAACAGTGAAACATGGAGATGATAAGCAAGAGGCACAAGTGAATGACAAGGAAGAAGAGTATGAGGACATACAACATCTCCAGTCCGTGGGGAGTGTATAGTTCGAAGATTGTCCTACCATGACATCCTTTTTGCCTAATGATCCTCTCTTTTCCTATATATTTACCACCTAAATAAAGCCATATCCACCAGGTTTTGATGAAGGTATGCAATAATATGTCTTCTTGTTCATATTTAACTTTATACCCTATTGTTTTGTTAAAGTTTGCAATTGGCTACTGAATTAGTCTATTTCCGCAGCTAATCCAGGTTTTTGTAGCTGTCTCCATTGTTTGCAAGGTTCTAGAGTTCCAGGTCAGTAGTGAAGGGTGCGGATGGATAGAGGATGGCTCACTCGTGGATCTTTTCATATCTCCTCGAAACTGTTTGCTAAGATAAGCGAAGGATATCACGGTCAAACTCCAAGTCAACCACTGGATTAATGTAGAACAAAACCCGAGATTGATTGAAACCTTATCGTTTTGCTTTCAGAATAGCAAAACGAAGGTTTAGCAATATAAGTTTAGATAGGATAGGGATGTTAAGCTTGAATTATTCATGCAGTTATGCCAAGATACCTTCTATAAAAATTATGGCCGCATTGTGATTTGGGTGCGCGTGGAATGATGTAATTTTGAACAGTTTGTGAATTCCGTTTGAATAGAATTGGTTTTGTGTGCAAGTGTTGTGTTGATTGGAAGCTATGAACTTCTATGTGGAGGGCCCCTACAAATAGTGACAAGTTTTAATCAATTGCAATACGATTTCCTTTCATTCTTCAAATGCTCTATTTTGTGTGAAAATGTAGCATAATGATTTCACCACCGAGTTATTATTTGCATAAGCACTTTCATTTGCTTTATACCTAGTTTAGTCTGTTATTTAATTTGCTTTATACCTAGTACAACATGGTCATTTCATTTGCTTATCATCTAGCATAATTGAAGTGTGTTTAATTCATAATATAGATGTTGCTTGGGTTATTTTGTTTGAGCGAAAATTGAATAAGTAAAAGAGTGAGAGTTCTCTCCTAAATAATTGAGTTTAGACATTATTTCTTCATAGCTGATAGAATAAGTTTCTTTTTGCATTTAGTGAATTAGAAGTTGCAGCATAAAGATTCAGGATCAAATATCCCAAAACAATTTAATACAAGTAGGGCTGCTCTCATATCATCTGCAAATTAATTAGATAGAGATTAACTCCTAGGAGACTTTGTCAACATCTCTAAGAATTACGACACTAATATAATTGACAAAAACCACCTCCATATCCATCTTAAGTTTAGATCCTAGCAAATACATAATGACCTAATGAATAACTTCTAAGCACAAATTGTGCACCTGTACTTCATCATTCTACGCACCCTAGTTGACAATTTATGATTGACAATTCAAGGACATTGAATTGACCAAACACTTGGCATCCAGAAATGACCAGAGGCTTGGTTAGAATGCACTGAGGAACCTGCTATCCTAATATGATATAATGGTTTTCGAGATCCCGAAATGTACCCATACTCATTCAAAGAAGAGTTTGGTAGTGGCTTCTGTTGTGAGACTTTTCTTGCAGGAAACCAATATGGCCATTTTAGAAAATATTCCGATGACCACAAATACATAGTCATTTCCATGCTTAGTAGAAGGAAGGTTAGACATATAGTCCATGGAAATGGATTCCCAGGGCCAGGTAGGAGTATAAAAGAATTTCTTCTTAATGGTTGGCTTGGCGATGGAACATGCAGTGCAAAATTTAATATATTTTCCAACATCCTATCAGAGATTTGGCTAATAAAAATACTTGTGCAAGACTGCCACTATATTCTCTAACCCAAAGTGTCTTGTGACCCGACTGTAGTGTGCCTCCCAAATCATCTTGGCACGCTCGCTTGAAGGAAAACAAAGGTGTCCTAGGTGGCATGATAATGTGTCCTAGAGGTGTAAGTCTCGATTTTTCATGTCATCCATCAACATTTGGTATGTGGTGGTGAATTCTGGATCATTTTTATAAAGTTGCAGACATCCAAAAGTATTGTGCCCACAAGAGTTGAGCATAGTGGTTAGCGCCACAATTAGTGGCCGACTAAGGGAATCCATAACATTATTGGTGCTTCCCTTCTTATACTTTATGTTTAGATGAAATTGTTGCAGATATGTGGACCTTTTCTCATGGTGATTGTTCTGTAACTTCCCTTGTGTCTGTATGAACTGAAGAGGTCAGTGATCTATGTGGATGATCGTCTCATTCCTAGAATGCGATGTTTCTATTATCGAAAATCATTCACAATGGAATACATCTCTTTATCGTAGGTGGGGTATTTCCGAATTGTATCAAAGAGTGTCTCGCTATGATAGGCCACTAGATTCCCTTGCTAGGTGAGAACTACACCAATAACATAGTCAAAGGAACCTGTCTCAATTTCAAATTTTGTTGCAGATCTGACAATGTGAGTACTGGTGCAGAGAAAAGGTAGTGCTTCAACTCAATGAACACCTTCTGTTGGGATTTGAACCATAAAAAACTTCCTTTCACTCCACCCTTGGTAACTTGAATTAAAGGTCAAGTGATATGAGAGAATCCAAACATGAACCTTCGATAGAAATTAGGAAGGACCAAAAAGATGTGAAGCTCTATTAGAGTGGTTTGGGATGGCCAATCCCGAATTGCTTGGATCTTAGCCGGATCCACATGCATGCCTTTCTCATTAATGATGTAACCCAGATATTGGACCTGGCTCATGCCAAAGTGCATTTCTCCAAGTTGGGACATAGTTTTTGTTGTCACAGAGTTTGAAGGACCTACCAAATATGTTGCAATGTGCTCTTCCCATCTCTTGCTGAAGATGAGGAAGTCATCTAGATATAAAACCATGAATGAGTTGGTGAAGGGACAAAAGATGTCATCTATCAGCCCCATAAAAGTTGCAGGGACATTTTTCAACCCGAATGCAGGTTTTAACCTCATACAGAAATTACCGGCATACAAATCCTAAAAACAGAAAATAAACAATGGCAAGAGCATAACACATAAAAAAAATATACACAAAGATTTTCCCTTGGATCCCAAAACTGGGACTACCATATTGATTTTTCATTATGTTCCTTTCAATGTTATAATACATATATATACATGCCGAAGCATCCATAAATCCCAATCCATTAACCCTGGATTAGAACATAACATAGTTCCCTTGACCGGATCTATAAAATACCATGGACCAAAAACCATCGCACCCAAAACCATGTGCAGAATCCACGCACAAAACCATAGGTAGGTCTGCCCACCTAATATAGGGTCCAATTTTTTATTATTTTTTTTTTTCGGGGTGCTGCCTTAGACCCTGTAGAGGGGGGCTACCGCCCCCTTGTGACCCCCCCATTGCACCTCACGCAACGAAGGGGGATATACCCACCCCCCCTCTAACCCTATGACTTCACTACTAGGGCTAGTCGTGGAAAGAATATAACACAACCCAACACCAAAGGGCATGAACGACCACTCAAAAAAACTCTCCTTGGATTTGAAGGCGGTCCTTCATACATCTATAGGTTCTATTGGAACCTGGTGACATCCAGAATTCAAATCAACCTTGCTGAAGTACTTTCCCCCCTTGAGATCGTTAAGAAGGTCTTTAATCCATGGGATTGTAGACTTGTTCCTAACAATGGTTTTATTTAGTGCCCGATAATCAATGCAGAGTCTCCAGGTCCTATCCTTATTTTGTACGAGTACAATCAGGCTCCCAAAAATTAAGGAACTTGGTCAGATGTGCCCTTTTTGTAGCAACTCCTAGATTTGCCTCTTGATTTATTCATTTTATAGAATATAGTGATGGTATATCAGCCCATTGGGTAGAGGTGATCCAGGAGTCAGATTGATCAAATGCTTAAGCTGACAGTGCAAAGGTACCCCTGTGGTTGAGGAGAAGATGTTCTTGTATTCTTCCATGACCTTATCCACCTTCTTCTGTTGTGTGGAGGAACCCTTCCGGGGGTCCATGATGTGGCCACAATATTCCCCTTACTTTGAGAGTGAGCCAGAAATAAAAAAAACTTCCTGGTATGTGAGATCTTACTGCATTTCTTAACAAATATCAAATTAATGGTGGTAGGCAGGGCTACCTATGGTATCAAGTATAACTTATTTCCAAAAGTAATAATAAAAATGTGAGGCTTGGACTCATACACAAAATGATGCTTCTACAAGTATGGTTGGCTTGATTATACATCACAAAATTCAAGAGGAGTAACATCACACAATACCACATCTGTAAAGGGTTTGATGCTGTAGGGAAGGGTACATTGTTGGCTTACGCGAAGATCTCGCCCTTGGTGGATCCATACAATGGTGTATGGTTGTGGATGTGGTATTGTCGGTAAGCCCAACCGCTTCATGACCTTAGCTGATATGCGGTTCTTTTTCCTTCTATAGTCGATAATGAACTGCGACGATAAACCATTCACCCACATCTATGAGTGGAAGAGATGCTAACCCTCCTATGGATCTTCAGTCTCAATCTTCTTGAGCTTAGTGGTGGAAATGGTGGTGTTGGGTTCTACATCAATGATTTGTTTCCCCTTTTCAGCTTCCGACTCTGAGTTAGAACATGCATATGATTCAGAAGCAAATAGCTCGACCACTAGTGACTGCTTTGTGTGACACTCACTTGTGTTGTGAGTTGGGCTTTTATGGAACTCACACCACTTTCCCGTGTCTCTCTTCGTCTTCCCAATATTGTTCTTTGATTATGGATTCGATGGGTTGCCTCAGGTCGTTCCTTCTTGGTTTAGTCTCAGTTTTGCGGCTTGGAGGTGCTTTTTCCCTGCTTTGGATTCACAGTTCCAAAACCCCTCTTCTTTTGTTTAAATTTATGCTCTATTTTGACAACATATCAATATGTTATGCCAAGCGAGGAGATGTATAGGAACTCCATTTCTGCCTAGATGTATTTGTGTAGACAACCATGGTAGTTGAGTACCAAATGTCGCTAAGATTCTTTGATACCTAGCTTCGCGCATAGGGTATGAAAAATATGTGTGAACTTTGGCAAGTCTCGGTCCCTTTCTTGTCATGGTGTGGTCCATTTTATGTACTTATCTTCATAGCTCTAGATAGGGTAATATTGTTCCTTGACGGTGTCTCAGAAAGAATTCCAAGTCGGTACGGCTGAAAATAGTGAAGGTTATTTTTTGTTCCTCTGCTCACAATAGGTTTCCCACCAATCCTTGAGGTGGGAGGTGGCTTTGAGGAGCACAAAAGTAATCTTTTCCCTATTGAAAAAATTGTGGACCGAAAAATATCCTTCCAGCAGATTTAACCATCTACCTACGTTTGCGTCTATCTAGCCTTCAAATATGGGGATGTCAAAGCTAACTTTACCTTAAAGGGGATGGTGCCTCCGAAGTGACTGCTATATGAAGATGCTTCACCTATTGGTAACCACTGAAGGATGTAGGAAACATTATCTAACATCTTGTTCCTTTGCTGCTCAAGGGATTATTTGAGCAATAGTTTAATCATATCTCCTGCTCCCTTGTATTTATTTTCTTCTTCCATGTGAGGTTGTCCAGGTCGATGATGCGGGTCTTATAAGGGCTCAACTAGTTCAAGTCCGAACACCTTATACTTCGACCTCGTTAGGGACATGCACAAAAAAAACCAAGAAAGAGAAGACCACTCTGATACCATTGACCCAAATTTTACATAAATTAAATGAAATATAAATTTAAATAGAAACACAGAGATAAGGTGAAAATTGAACTTCAATTAATTAATAATAGATATTGAAAACTGTTTACATGCAAGATGGAAACAAATTAGCTCAGGCAATGGTAGCTTATCTATGGGAATAGATGTGGCAACTACATTCCTTTTGAACTATGTTATAATGAAGCTCGAAGGCCTTTTTATTATTGAGAAACAATGGAAACCATCAACATCCAAAAACCTAACCTAGGAGATGAAGTGCTAAAATTTTGTGGGCCTTGTTGGGATTAGTTGGAACGCCAACTTCTCGTGGTCGTAATTTGGGCATATGATCTTTGTTTGGCACGTACGATACCTCGTTAGAAAGGTCTATCTGAGGATAATTTTTTTTCCCTATAAGCCCCTACCTTATGGGCTATAGGCTTAGCACGTTTTCTAAAAGAAAACACCGTTTAGGGCCTCAAAATGACTCTGGAAGTTCAGGACCTGAAAAAACTGCAAAAAATAGAAAGTTGTGCTAGAATTAAAGAAACTAAAAGGAAACAATGTTGGGGGCCCAAATGGAATAGTTGGATGACCACCATGTCCACCTGAATCTATTTTCTTCCAGTAATGAGCCCTAAATACCTAAACCAAATCTCATGGATAGGGTGTTCCTAAACCAATATCACCAACATTTTTAGTTACCCGAACTGTGCATGATGTGCAATACTTACTATAATATTTTCATCGAGAAAAATCATAGATATTAACATGGCACGAATGACAATCTATTTGGTTTAAGCTGCGGGAAGGAAGAAAAATCTACAAATATTGGAGAGAATCCAAGAGATCCATGTCTATGTCCTTATCCACAAGGATTTCAAGCTTAAAAATGTGTAGAACCATGGTATAACTAGAGAAACAACTGGAAATGATAATTGATCCATGGTATGTCAACAATATTTTATCTAGATAAAATAAATCCACAATGTGTGAGAAGTATAAATTGGTTCCTTGATTTGATATAGATCTCGGAGAATAAGCCTTTTTTTTTTTTTTTTTTATAATTAACAATATTTTTTAGAATAGATCTAGAATTACAACATTAAATCCAAAAATTTAAGAATGTTTTCCAAACATATATAGAATAATAACAACATATCCTTTAAGTCTAACATTAGATCTTACAGTAAACGTTTAATTCCCAAAAGTACCTAGAGTTTAAACTTGGCTTTGATACCAAAAGTAACGACCCATAATTAAATATACAAAATTAAACACATCAATCATGAAATTATAAATTAACATATCTACCTAATTAATTACCACAATATTTCCAAAATATTTAAAAATAACAACATATTTAAAAGTAATGAAAAGGGATCTAACTAGTGATTTCAGGGTTGTAACGCCACCCAGATCACGCTAATCGAAACAAAGTGTTGGGGGTGAATCTCCACCCAACCTTAGATGAGTTGTAGCCAATATTTCTTGCATTTGTCACCCCTGAGCCCTTAATAAACTAACTACTGGCAGTGCCCTTTATCTCCGAACATTCTTACATACTCCCCTTATTTATGGAGCTTCATCCTAAAGTTAAGTGTATTCATTTATTATTTTATTTATGTATTTCTTTGTTTATTTATTTATTACCCCATGTTTTCCCAACACCCTTTGTTGAACTAGTATACCAGTAAGCATTGAAAATTATCTACAACAATAGGGAAATCCTGAGGAATCTCAAGCCTCTTTCTCAACTTTCGGAGCCAAGCATAAGAATGTTTTCCAATTAGATATAAAATAATAACAACCAATGATTTCAATCTAACATTAGATTGTATAATAAATGTTTAATTTCCAAAGATACATAGAATTTAAACTTGGTTTTGATACCAAATGTAACGAACTAGAATTAAATATACAAAATTAAACACATCAATCATGCAATTATCAATTAACATGTTGATTCAATTAATGACCATAGGATTTTCAAAA
Source organism: Pinus taeda (assembly GCA_000404065.3). Taxonomy (NCBI): domain Eukaryota; kingdom Viridiplantae; phylum Streptophyta; class Pinopsida; order Pinales; family Pinaceae; genus Pinus; species Pinus taeda. The sequence continues at coordinate 79,347 of APFE031052618.1, forward strand.
TATTTAAAAATAATAGCATAACTATAGAGTGAAGAAAGAAAATACATCTTACTGGTGATTTCGGGGTTGTAATGCCACCCAAATCCTGCTAACAACAACAAAGTGTCAGGGATGACTCTCCACCCAACCTTAGACGAGTTGCGGTCAATATTTCTTGCCCTTAGCCCTTAATCAACTTACTACTTCCAGTGCCCTTTGTCTCCCAACATTCACTTCCTCAAAAAATGAGTGAATGAATGGATGCTTCTCATCTCCCTTTTCACCATTAAATAGAACCAACTATTCTAAAAATGGTAAGGGGATTGGAAAGGGTACCACATGCGCACAATCCATGTGTCATCATGCTAACTTTTATTTATTTTATTTTTTATTTATTTATATATTTATTATCTTTTCTTTGTTATTTATTATTATTATTATTTATTAGTATTGGGAATTACACTATGATGCAGATTATGTACTAAAAAATAAACTAGAAGAAATGAAAAGGATAAAATAAATGTTGTCAAAACAGTGCAAAGAAAAGGAAGAGCACCATGAAAAGTTGGAAGAAGAAATTGTTCTTTTGAGAAAAGAATTAGAGAAAGCTTCAGATCAGCTCAACCAAAATTTGAATCTTATAAAAGGTTATAAGTCATTAGATCACATTCTTAGCCTTTATAGATCCTCATTATTAAAGACATGTCTTGTGTATGAAGAGATCCCAAAGAACAACAAGGGAGAGTAAATCTTATCGAAAACATAATAGGGAAATAGGAAACCCATAAGCTATGTTGATGCAATTAAAAGTCATCCAAAAAATGCTAAAGAAGTTGCAAAGCAATTAGAAAAAGGAGAAAATGGTAGCCATGCAAGCACACCAAAATGCACAAATGCATACATGAATCAACAATGTCATGGAAACGAAGGAAGGAAAAACAAAATCATCAAGAATATTCCTTTTAGCATGCCACATTCATTTAGGTACCAAACTATCTTTTATGGACATTGCTACTTATGCAATAATTTTGGTCATAAAGCAATTGAATGCAGAGCCTATGCAAGAAGAAATTATGAAAAAAGACAATTTCTAAAGAACAACTATTTAAGCAAAACATCTAGAGATAGTATTAGAATAGGCAATCCTTTTTCTCCCTTGAAGAATTATGTTAAATGTTACATATGCATTTATGGGGCACAAAGCACAAGACTGCAAGAGTAGTCTAAACATATATCAAAATTGAGGTAAGGAAGAATGTCCTCCTTGAAATCCAACAATATGGAAGAGATAGTCAAACTTAAGAACTAAGGCTCAAAATCAAACTTAATAAGAAGGATGGAGGCAAGGTATTTCTTGGTAACTATACATCAGAAAGAATTGATGGAAAAGGGACAATCAACATTGATAATGGAAGAAATAAGGCTCAAAACGTTTTATATGTGGAAGTTTTGAAACATAATCTCTTGAGTGTCAGTCAAATGTGTGATCAAGGATATGATCTCACATTCAATTCCAAGAGATGTGAAATTAGAAATGCTAATACAGGGAAATAGATCACCAACATTAACACAAATTCAAGCAATGTATACCTTATTGATGGAACAACAAGTGAAAAATGTTGTATGGGATAAATTTATTTCTCACAAGGAAAAATGGATCACTAATCTTAACTAAAGAGTATACTATTGTCAGGGGAAGATGAAATTGATCAAGCATATGGAAAGAAAGAAACATTGAAAAAGGAATAACAATTTATATCATAAACCATTCACAGGGGGAGTATGGTTATAACACACATAAAATGAAGTATTTATAGGGGGAGAAAACATTGGATCAAGAATGAGTATTAGCCATCTATAGTTTGACAATTCCTAGTAACCCTGTTTTCCATTGATGTCAAAGGGGGGGAGAAAGCATACATTCACCAACAACCTAAGAAAGTGAGGAGTCTTTGGAATAACAACGTAGTAGGGGTAGCTTATCCCATTTCTGTAAATTACCATCAATTTTTTGTGGTGTTTCCATCAATCTAAAGGCAAATATTGTTGACCAGTGTATTATCATTGCTAACAATTGATGTCATTGATTTCAAAGGATGTTTGGAGGTATGTAGATGTTTTGAGTTTATTGAGTATTTTATGAAGTTATGTTGATCAAATGAGCATGCAATGGTTTTGGTTGGATATGCCTCTCTAAGATATTTCCAATGATATATGGCACTTAGCCCACTGATTCCATTGATGTCAAAAAATGTTTAGAGACCTATAGATGTTTTGAGTTTATTCACTATTTTCTAAAGTTATGTTGATCAAGCAAGCCTGCAAACGTTTTGGTTGGATATCTCTTTCCGAGAGGTTTCCAATGGTATATGGACCTTGGACAAACTCTCAAGGAATTAGAAGAAAATTGATTTGAAGTCTACGAGTGCATAAGAGGTGTCAAATCTCAAATATAGTCTTGAGGCATGTGTGATTGATGATGGCAGAGGTTCAAACTAGCATTAATTTTAACAATATATGGTGCGCATGTTGTTGAATGTTGATCAAGTTGTGATCGAATCCAACGATCCTTATAAGTTGTGGGCCATCCAATGATACAAAAGGTTAACATGAGGGTAGGCCAAAGCCAATTCCATGGTGGAGGGTCGATAAATAATCATGATTGGCATGGAGCCCCTCCAACCCAAGTCCAATAATTTCGATGATCTCTTGATGTGGCCAATACGCATAGGATGGCATGGACCTGTGTCACTTTGACACATGGACATGAAAACATGATGTGGAAATCCCACATAGCAATTTAGGTGGACAACATGATGAGGATGACATGGAAAACAACATGGCCATTATGACAAGGACACATGGACACAATAGCATGACACGGTAAGTCTACTCAACAAGTTAGGTGGACAACATGATGAGTATGGTGTGGTGAACAACATGGCCAGTAGGACAAGGACACATGGGCACAACAACATGACATGTTGATCCCACATAGTTAGTTTGATGGAAAGCATGAGGAGGATGACATGACATGCAAAACAGGACGATGAAAACAACATTTATAATGACACAGATGAGTACGATAGGAGACATGTGGCATGGGAAACCAATATTTTCATATGGATCATTGGGCCATTTTGTGTGACACATGGTACCACTTAGAAGGTGGCACATGGCATAATGATGGTAGCAATTCGTCATGTTGACGTAAACATAAATTTGACCAAATAATTAAGAGCATGGTCATGAGATAAGGTCACATGCCAAAGATGTTGAGCCTTCAAGGGCTAAAAAGTTGGAGCCAGATCGATGGTAAGTGCATGATTTTCTAGGTGGTCCTATGCGATAAACAATAATCCCTTCAGTGTACCGACGTCAACCTTGGGCAAACAAGGCTTCATCCTATAAGGAAAAGGTTTTGAAGTTGGTTCTATGGGCTAACACAATAGACCTCAAGGGCATCCACATTGGCATTGGTCAGAGAATATCATTAATTTATGACTATCGATTGTGGTTATTTTTTATGGTTTCGAGTTACCCTTGATCCATATTAAATCATGTCAATCTATATATATTAGCACCTGTTTGATCAATGGAGTGTGTGCTCTCGCTAAGCAACATAATGATATATGAAGTGAGGAGTGATGTGGTTGATTGAGTGATGAAGAGCTTGGAGACAGTGTAATAGTTTAAAGAAGCCAAGAGTCGAAATGCTAAGTTTGCTTTGTGTGGGCAGGCTTTCAAATAGCATTGTGGAGGACAGGCTATCTTTGTAGAAGCTTGAGCCATCATTGTAGTAGGATGAGCTATCTTTGTTGGAGGATGAGTTGTCCCTATGAAAACCTAAGCCATCACTATGGGGGGGTGATTTATCTCTATTGGAGGCCTCATATATCTCTGTTGGAGGCCCGATCTATCTCTTTGGAGGCCTGAACTATGGTTGTGGGTGGACGAACTATCTTTGTGGAGGCCAAAGGAAAAATCGTTGAAAACTTGCATTGTTTTATGTGGACCCAAAATGCCCAAGGATGAGATGTATCTATTGAATATTGAGCATGAAAAGGCTCAGGGCCAGATCATTGAGTTTTCATTGATTTATGAGGGTATGATTTGAGCCTAAAACAAACTAACATTGTGGGAGGTAGAGTACATGAAGCGAACACTTTGTTTGCAAGAAAATGTTCTTATTTTGATCAAATCGAAGTAAGGATTACAATTGTATATGCAAGAACTAGTTAAATTAAGTAAAATGGTTGAGGTTATATTTTCCAAGTTCATTAGATTTATGATCACTTGTGTTTCTTAATTCATTGACTAGGTATGAGATTTCTTGCTACGTTGTATGGGCATATTCATGATTAATTTTTGTTGAGTATGAAGAAGAAGTCAGAGCTACTATTGGAAAACCCAAATTAGAGTACACGGTGTTACAAGGATGTGTTAATTTGCAAAGATAAAATCAATGTGGTGAATGTTTTCTCTTGAATATTGATTTGAAGACTTGTGGATTCAAGTGTTAAAATGTTATGAAAGTGGAAAGTCCACTATGATTTCATAGGTTGGTGCCTAAATAAGGCTATAGCCTAAAGTAAGTTGGCACTTTCACATTTATAAGGTTAGAGGCTCAATCAGGTTCTAGCCTAAAGTAAGTTGGTGCTTGCACATCTCTGAGGTTGGAGCCTCAATCAGGTTGTAGCCTAAAGCAAATTGGTGCTTGCACATCTTTGAGGTTTGAGCCTTAATTAGGTTGTAGCCTAATGCAAGTTGGTGCTTGCATATATATCTGGTGTTCTTATGTATTGATACGATGATGATTGATTCTATTGATACATTTTTATGTTTTCATTTATGATGTATTGTCATATTGTTTAAATTGTTCAATACGCTGTTTCACCCCCCCTCTCAATGTTATCATAAATTCTAACATGGATTATTAAAAACAATTGTTTTTACATGAAGTGACAAGTATCATCTATGAAACCTGATATAAAAGAAGGAGCAAGTTATGAGAGAGGGGGCTCTCTTTGTCCTTAATGTGGGGATATTATCCTAATTCTATTGCATATTTAGAGTGATTACTAAATTCTGTAGTGAGTTTTGTTGAAGTGGAGGTTCTTTGAGTGGGAAACTCCTGATATGGAGTGCTCTCCTCCACTGGATAGTGTTTTTCTTCTTCCGTACAACCCCATTATAGCTCGGAGGTCCATGGGGAAGAAGAGTACCCAAGGAGTAGGCTGGAAGGTCAACCGGTGAGTCAAAAAAATTCGCTCTGGACGCAAAAATTTCCACAATTGCACGAGGACTACATCAAGGGAGAACATGAAACCAACACACCTGAGATCGAGTTCCATTCCCTTGGTGCACAATATCATTAATTTTAGAAAAAGTTCTCTTATATTTTTATGCTTGTTTGTAATAAATAAATGGTGTACAGTTGCAAATTCTTTGGCTGTAGATATAGGTATCTTGGAACTATTTGTATATTTTTTATTATTGGTTGTTATTATTCAAGGATGGTTTAATGTGAAAAAAAAATCTCCCATTGCTTATTATGTTTGTAAGTCAGGACTTTGGAATGCATAAATTATTTTTGCTGATAAAAAGATATGTGTATGTCATCATGTGCATGAATAATTTGTGTTATTTATCATGTGTTTTAATCTATTAAAAAAAAAAATTTGAGTTGTAAGGACAAGTTCCTACACACTACACTTGAAACTTTCATTGGTTTTATATATATAACCCAAATACACATGGATGGGATCACAATTTTTTCCACCATACTATTGAATTGAATTTTTTCAAGAATTGATTCCTAATGATAATTTTCATAGGATAGGATTCAGATGGTACGATCTAGTGCTAACTATTTACTATGCAAACTTCAAACTTCAATTTTACTATTCTCAAAACCATAGTAGCACATAGTTATGTTAACTTGATTACTACTTGATTATTGGTTGTTCACCTCTTCCATTATAAATGGAAATTAAGTGTAAATGAATTTAAATTACTACCATGCCATAAACTAGTAAATTTTAACTAATGTAATGATCCACCTTGTAGATTATTGTCAAATGGTATTGATTAACAAGTTAGAATTAGAAGGGGTAGTATTTCTTCCATTTTTGAGTTTCATTTTAGTTCATGATTGTCCATATTCTTACTTTGCCCCTTGCTATAATATGGTTCATGCCAACAATTACAAGTTTGAAGGAATTGATGACTCAAGAATTCACCATGATCTAGCTAATATTCTGAGTCATAGATAAGAGATTTGAGGAATGTACGACAATATATCATATCAAAGAGGTTTTGTGTCAATACATCACAATCAATCCTTTGGGGGTAGGTGACAATAAATTGATTCTACCATTATAAAATTTGACTACGAATGAAATGACAAAAAATCATGGATGGCGTAGAGGTTAGTCCAAAGAAGAAAATTTCTATACTCATTCTAAGGAGTCAATTTAAGAACAATCCCCAAATTAAAACATTCATTTCTGAACTATAAATTTTATCTACATTCACAACACCTACAACATGACATTCTTAAATTTTAATATCAAATTTCACAGGATTCAATAGTAGCTTAACAATCTACTACTTTAATAGCAACATATGTTTTTCTCCAATGGATCATTAGGGAAAGTTTTAAGGATGGAAATTAGTATTAAAGTTTAGAAACCTTGGTGAATCTTACCAATCCTTAATATGCAAACTATAAAATATTTAGTGATATCTTTATAAAGACACTCAAATTTCTAATGATTTTACATATAGTCTCTATAAAATTTTGGTGGTTTTTAAGGTAATATCATTTTGTACTATAAAATTTGGGTAAACCATTTTTAGAAACAATGGAAACTGGTGATTTTTTTTTTTTTTTGGAAAAGGCATGGAAAATTACCCCCTGCGAATATTAGCCCCTAAATTTTTCCCTAATATGATAGAGAATTCAAATATTTCAACCTATCTTCATTTAAAAATGTACAGATAAATTTTATGATTGACATTGAATTAAGAGTTGTTCTTTTTAAGACTTGATTAAGTTGCAATATAATGCATTGTTATTGCATTGATGATCAAGGTGATGTACTTTCCATGAACATCCAGACTAGCATCATTTTAAGGTTTGTAAATTCTTATTAAGAAAATATAGATCTATTTTTGCATAGGACTTTGTTGTCTTCGTTAATTCTTTCATGCTTAAAATTCCTGACTGTAATTACCTTTTACTTGAAAATCAAAGCAAAACTAAAATTATGGATCATATTAACAAATATGAATCAGATTCAGAACAAATATATCCGTGAATTTCTCATCTAATTTTTTTGGTTAATAAGTATACTTTTCCCAACTTTGGTTGTTGTTGTTACAATTTGAGATAAAAGTAGACTGATGGTAATTCGTCTCCTTTTTTAATTTGTGAAAATAAAATCTTTAGTAATCATTTAAAAAGTAAGGAATTTAAAATCTTCTCCTTTTCAATTAAATTTTATTGATAGATAACAACATATATATGAAACGTGAAAATCATAATACAAATATACAACTTTTCTTCCAAATTGAAACTTCTAATATATTTTACATAGTCTTCTCAAAGGAATACCAACTAATATATTTTACATAAATCCTTTTAAAGGAATAACAACATGTATCTTCACAATTTAATTACATATTCAAGGAATAATGACAATGATAGAAATCTTTTATAAATCAATCACAACAAGAGTGTCATTTACCAAATGGAAAAAGTGAAACAGATTCCTCTATTTATGGATTTTATTCTTGCCCAAATTTCAATGTCAATCTTGAATGTCCTTGTAAACTTCTGAATCCTTACAATCTTGTCAAATGTTGCTAACTTGTCAGTAATCCTCCCTGCCCACTCCTTGGAAGATAAGTTTGCTAGCAAGTGGAGAAGATCCATTAAGCTCAAGATCTTCCCACTCACAAGACCTCCACTTTCACCAAACTCACCATTGATCTCAATAGTCACTCAAAATACAAATAATCATTGGTACATTCATCCAACAATACTGTGCTCAAAAATACCAATTCTCATAACTTGATTCTTCTTTTATAGAAAGTTTCAATAGTGACACTTGGTATGTTGAAAATGTAGAAAGAAAAGTCTTAGTTTTAATTTTTGCCTTATTTAAATTGAGGAAATTCAAAATTCCATATCAACAAATAACTTGGAGGAGTTAACTAAGATGACATAACGCTTGTCACTCAATGAAGAACACTCAATTCGAGTTAATGAGTTGAGGTTCAATTTACTTGTGTTCTCAATTAATTAGAGTTAGGGACATTAAGTTCAGTTGTATGCAGTGAGTTCCTAAATTTTAGGAGCCTAGGTTGAGTTAAGTTCAGTTGTAAAAATTTAATTAAGTTAAATTGAATTATGGTCAGTTAAACTATTCCTATCTATCGGAGGAACTAATGGAAGGTCAATTAGTGGGGTGTGACTTCATTTATCATCCAAATAACTAATCAATTAGCCTAAATTAGCTCATGCATGCAGAGAATTCGAGTTACCCAATTGAGATTGGAGTTCAAGGAAAGTGTACTATTAGTTGAAAGCTAATCCAAGTTGTACAGGTGGTGCATGTAGTTAGATAATTGACCTAAAGGAACTATGCAATAATGGAGGAAAATTCCTATTAAATAGGGGCAATTTCCCAAGGGAACAATGCAAGGAATTAGGAGCTTGGAGGGATAGAAAATTGGCTAAGTGTTGGCCAGATTCAGTCAGTCAGGTAGAGGATAGAAGATACAAGTGCAAGTTGTGCTCAAGCTTGAGCAAGTATATTGTATTCATCCAAATTATTTGATTAATGAAATACTTATAGTAAGGGGTTTTGAGTAGTTTCTTTCCCCTAGATAAATATTTGTGTATGTGTGATGTTTCCTTTTGCGTATCAATGATTCTTGTTTTAAATGGTGAATTAACTTCCTCACATTAGTAGAGTAACTTCAATTCTTGTGATTTAGTAAATTACATGAGCAATTTTTAATCTACACATTAATTTCTACATGATATCATATCTGGAATAACTATAGAGAAAAGATTTTGAAGTTTTCATTACAGGATGTTCGAGGTTGCAAATCGAGTTGTTGGTTTTCTTCAGGATTGAGAAGTTGGCTTTCAATGGAATAAGGCTTGTGTATACCCTTGAGGGAAGCTCAAATTATGTTGCATGGAAGGACCATATGTTGGAAGATAATGGGTTAAAGGAATTCATAGATAATGATATCTTGAAGTCTCCAAGTACATATGATGCTCAAGATCTAGGAGAATGGAAGAAGTACAATGTAGCAAATGCGGGGAGGATCATATTGGAGGGAGTTTGAGACCATATTGTATTGAATCTCCATGGGAAATAGATTCCATATGAAATATGGTAGACCTTAACATATTTTTTCCTTAACAGTAGTGACCAAAAGAAGCTGACACTAAAGGACAAGCTTCAGAATATCAAGATGTAGAAGGGCGACGCAATTCCACAGTACCTCAGCAGGTTCACACAATGTCGTGATGAACTTGGTCAAGTTGGAATTACTTTAGTAGAGGATGATCAAGTAAGCCTAGAACTTCTAGGCCTTCCCAAGAGATGGAACAACTACCAAGATTCAGTGAATAAGAGGGAGACGCTACCAAATTGGGAACACCTTTGGTCCGATTTGGTGCAAGAAGAAATAAGGAAAAATACCAAAGATGGGACCTTTTCCAAAGAAGAGGAACAAGACTTTGCAATAGCCAACAAGGGAAATAATTCCAAAGGGAAGAATTCCCAAGGTGAGGCTCATTCCAGCAAAGAGGGAAAGTAGAAAGGCTTGTCCAAAATCAAGTGCTTTCATTGTCGTGAATCCAGGCACTATGCCACGAAATGTCCATAAAAGAAGGCAAGCAAGAAAGAGCTTGCAGTAGCAGAAACAGGTGAAGATTTGGCCTCACAGTTCGATCTTGACTACACTCTCATGGCATGAATGGAAAACACAATGAGGGGGAGCATGTGGTACCTGGATAGTGGTGTCTCATTCCACATGACGGGGATCAAAGAAAATTTCAGTGACTTGGAGGAGAAATATCTCCAGATGAACATTGAGTTTGGACATGATGGAAGGTACAGTGCGAGCGAGATCGGTACTGTCACCTTTTAGAGGGATTCAGGCTCCCCTCTCAGGCTCAAGGATGTGCTTTTTTTTTTGGGTCTAAAGAAGAATCTTGCCTCCGTAGTTGTGTTGGAAGACCATGGCTATGATGTGATATTAAACAAAGGGAATGATTTTCTGAGACACATAACCATGGGACAGGTGAAGTAAATCAGGGTTTGAATCAACAACCTATGCACTTGAGGTAGAATATTCATGCAAAGCCTTAAGGATAAATAAAAATACTAGAGATTTGGTGGCTGAGAGGGAGCATGTTAGACATTTCAATGTGCAACCTCAAAAGTAGCCTCGGTAAGTTGCGGAGCAACCACAAATGGAGAAGGGGACATGAGGTAGAGTGGAGACATCTACTCAACCAGAGACCTCCAATAGGGGGAGAGTTTGGGCCAAGTGGGCAGAGGGAGCACATGTATCTATACCTCCAGGAGCGAGGTGGAGCGATGTAGATCCTTAGTCCAAGATTTGCAAAAATTTGGGCAAGGTCCATTGAGGCATTCTCCTCATGGATCATTGCCTTACTATAGGGGCCCACAATATTTAGTAGCAGGAGGATTAGTGTCAGTCAGATACTGAGAAGTGTAGAGGAGTGTTGACAACAAAGTAGGAGGCTCAGTAGTAGAGTCAGCAACAACACAGTTTTCCCATAAAACAGTTACATATACATTTCATTAAGTAATTTTTTTGGATGCTTCTCAGTTGCAGGTGTTGCAGGAGAAACAACAACAATGAGAGGTGTTGCATCCAATACATTCTAAAGGTGCTTGATCAGAGTAGTTGAGAATCCCTTTCTTGCTAAGAGGGAGTGTTGAAAATGCAGTAAGAAAAGTTTTAATTTTAATTTTTTCCTTAATTAAATTGAGGAAATTTGAAATTCCATATCAGTAGACAACTTGGAGGAGTTAATTAAGGTGACATAGCACTTTTCACTCAGTTAAGAACACTCAATTGGATTTAATGAGTTAAGGTTCAGTTTACTTGTGTTGATTCCTAAAAAATTGGAGTCTATCTCATTTAATTCGAGTTAGGGACATGACGTTCAATTGCATGTAGTGGGTTCCTAAATTTTAGGAGCCTAGGTTGAGTTAATTTCAGTTGTAACAATTTAATTAAGTTAAATTGAGTTATGGTCAGTTAAACTAGTTCTAACTATTGGAGGAACTAGTGGAAGGTCAAGTAGTGGGGTGTGACTTCAGTGATCATCCAGAATACTAATCAATCAACCTAAATTAACTCATGCATGTAGAGAATTCAGGTTACCTAGTTGATATTGGAGTTCAAGGGAAATGTACTATGAGTTGTAAACTAATCCAAGTTGTATAGGTGGTGCACGTAGTCAGAGAACTGACCTAAAGGAACTGCGCAATCCAATGGAAGACAATTCCTATTAAATAGGGACAATTCCCCAAGGGAACAACGCAAGGAATTAAGAGCTTGGAGGGCTAGAAAATTGGCGAAGTGTTGGCCAAAGTCAGTCAATCAGGCATAGGATAGAATATACAAGTGTAGGTTGTGCTCAAGCTTGAGCAAGCATATTGTATTCATCCAGATACTTTGATTAATGCAATACAAATAGTAAGGGGTTTTGAGCAGTTTCTTTCTCCTAGATAAATATCTTTGTACGTGTGACGTTTCTTTTTTCATGTCAATTATTCTTGTTTTAGATGGTGAAATAACTTCCACAGATCAATAGAGTAGCTCCAAGTATTGTGAGTAAATTCCATGACCAATTTTGAATCTACACATAAAATTTCTACATGGTACCTAATATAAACCAATTATTTTCTTTATCTCATTTATTCATCTATCCATGTGTCAGTCCCGCACCAAAGTTATCATAAAATTATTTTCTCAATTCCTTAATAAAAGGCCATTTTTCCCTCACCCAAACATGTTTCCCTATTTCTTTTCCTAGTTATCCATTGATCCCAATTTAGACTCCCCATTGTGTGTCAAACAATAGGTTTCAAAGTTTTGTCCACCAACTACCCCCTACTTTTTCTCAAGTTAAAATATTAGTTGGAGATTTTGTGTTATACTTTTGGCCACATGGATCTCTCATGAAATTCATTTTCCCTACTTTTAATTTAATATTCTTCAATTTCATGCACAATCCCATTTCTTGTTAAAACTAAATTGTCATTGAATTAATTTTTCTATTTTGACTTTATGTCCTCCTCTTCCTTTGGTATTAGGACAATTTAGACACTTATGAGTTATTTAATTTTGTAAAGGTTTTCCAAGTGTGAGGATGGTTGATAGGGATATTTATTAGATTTAGTTTCTATCTACACCTATTCTCCCCTTCCAAAATACGTTCTTATTTATATTTCATGTTTTAGTGCTTGTAAATGCATGAGCATGAACCATGATTTACCTTATAGATTTTCCTGATGTCAAGGTTTCCAAATCATTTGTGCCCTTCAAGAGCTTCCTCTCGAATTTCCAAGGGTGCCATGCCACTTTCCATTTAGGCATCTTTGGAGAAGTGTCCCATCACTTGCATGGAATTCCATATGTCCTATACAACCCCATCACTCATGTATGAGTTGTTTGGCCAAGTAACTTACCTATGCTTGCAACCACTAACATGTCATTAGTAATCATAGTAGAATATTATTAAAAAATTGAATTGAAGTATCAATATTATGTAATTGATCAAAACATAGGTCACATAATCATCACATGCATGTGTATCCCAGTGGACTCATGCCACACTCAAATAGCCATCAGTAACATATTCTCATATGGTTACTCATTGGTATATGTACACATGCTAGAATATCAATATCAAATAATCTTGACTATGCATAACATAATCTTCAACATAACGCTAATTAAAATCAAACATATAGTCATTAAAATATATAAACGTGACAACATATAATGAAATCATAATCATGATTACACACAATCATCAAATAGGTACATCATAGTCATCATCACCACCAATAATAACATCAATTTGGTACATCACAACCCTCATCACATCCATTAACAATAATAGTAAAAATAACCAAATCCTCGGTCTGAGGTCCTTAATAAATAATGTATGTGCCATAAGGATATATCAAGCTTAAGATAATGTAAAATCTAGTAAACTAAAGTAGGACACCACATATAGTACCCCCTCTTAAATCGAGACTTCTTCTCAAATTCCTCAAAATAAGAAAGGAAAATAATGACTTGTCTCCTTTACATCTTCCCAAGAAGCTGAACTGGGACTATAATTGTCCCAATGGACATTCACTTGGTCCATCAATCACCGCCTAAGTTTAGAGTTGACTAGTCCAATATGAGAATCAACTCAACTATCACCATTCCCTTATCTGTGACCTATAAATAACTCAAGTCAATAACATGTGAAGGATATGAAACATAGTGATGTAAGAAAATACATGAAATACATCATGCATATGTGTCAATGATGCAGCTAAAGCAAGCCTATATTCCATTGACCCCTTCTTCTCTATGACTTTAAATGGTCCCACAAATTGTGGAGACAAATTTTCTCCTTTCCCAAACCTTATGGAACTCTAATTTTTAGGTCTTACTCTAAAAAATACACTATCCCCCACTACGTAACTATGATCAATCTGATGAGCATCTATATTTTACAATATTGTGCTTCCTATAACCTCTCCTTGATCATAGTCATTTGATATCTTGTACTACTTCAGGTCTTATCAATACCTGATCCAGTCCTTTAGCTGATCACCAAATGATGGGGAGTAAAATGTAGCGCAATAATATATTCATACCAAAGGATTTTTGAACTTAATGATATCATTTCAGCATATGTCAAAGACATTAATAAAATGTTTGGAACACAAATAGAAAGGACCCACCGCAGTGAATGAAGGGTCCCAAAATCCAATAAGGAACAACGTGCATCAGGAACTGGAAATGGTAAAGTTTTTGAAATTTTTGGGGCCCATGAATAGACAAGTTGTAAAGGCGTGGCTATAGAACATGTCCATGTGTTTCGCCTTGAAGGATTACACCTTAAAAATGAAGGCTAAAATGGGTGTTTTTCAATCAAAAGGAAGTGCATTGTTATGGTGAAAAACCTTCTTATCTTAGTTGGGGATGGACATTTCAGAGGTAACATAGGAGTTGTCTAAAGAAAATTTTATGGAATGCTACTTATCAGAGGAGTTCGTTGAGAGACAATTAAATGAATTTAATGCATTGATATGGAAATCAATTAATACTTGAGTATGAGGCCCGATTCATGGAACTATTCCATTATTCCCCACATAAAACATTAATAAGTTAAGAGTAAACAAGTTTGTTTATGGAATGAACTTCAATATTTGGGCCAAGGTTTAGACTTTGATGCCTCATACCTTGTATGAGGAAGTTTAGTGAGCCATCATCACTAAAGAAGAGATCTTGAATAATGGACAAAGTAGGCCACCAAGGCCTATAGGGTCAAGGGGATCTAGTGGGAATAGTATAGAGCCAAATTTTTTTTAGAGGGGACCAATTCATAGTCATCAAAATTGAACTCCACCTCCCACATTTACCCACTTTGACTGGCCTACTAGGGTAAACATGAGATGAGAGATACTATGACATGACTCAACCTCCTAAGTACAATTAAGGAAGTGGAATCAACAAACTAAAACTTTACTAACCTTCCTCAAGAGCTACAAGATCCCCAGGAGCCAAACAACCACTCCAGGTGCCATAAACCTGAGTTAACTTGCATTTTTAATGATCTAGACTACTAGTAGATTTCATAACAAGGAAAGCCAATGACTGTGAGCCTCCACTCTCATGGATAACCATTCCTCCCAATGAATGTAGTCTAAATTACCTTGTTTTGTACATGTGACCCCAAAATATGAACCACTTTTTCAGGGTTAGGATCCATACCTTTGCCCAGAACTTGATAGAACTTTCCAAAATGATGAATCACACTAAGAAAAAGCCATTAACATAAAACTTAGACAAGAAATTGACCTAATCGGGCCTAACCATGAAAAGCATTCCTTCATACACATGGCGTGCATGAAATCTACAGGTCATGAATGAAAATATGAACATAGAGATCTTAAACTTATCTAAGAATAATCAAGAAGGTCTAATTCCCTCTCACAATAGCTGCAATAACACCTATTAGGTCATGCATTCAATAACCATTCCTTTACCCATCAAAACATGATAATAGCCTAACTTGAATATATCATAAAACCATGCTTATAACAAGCATATAACTAGGATACTAACAACTATAGAACAACCATCAAAGCCACATTGTAACAAGTACATTTACTTATAAAATACAAGAGGAAATGAGCTCTTATTAACATATGAAAAAGCCAACCAAGTTAGGGATTTCTCCGTACCACTCGACCATAGAATAGGCTGAACCAAATCTCTCTTTCAACCAATCACCCCCGTGCCATACTCTAAGCGTGAATGTGGGATCTCATGGGATAAACCAATACATAAACAACCAATGGAATCCAGAGGTTAAACCACCTCACACTATCATGATCTCACCTAAAACGGTTTGCAAATCACAAAGCCAAATCAAGCTTGGATGCCTCAAAATTCCTTCACCATCCATTGAGGAATTTTCTTGTGTCCATCCACTTGTTGAGGGATTCTTGGAGAAAACTATCTCCACCCCCAACCCTTGGGATTTTCCTGAGACCGCCTCACCCAGATCCAAAATCTTCCGGCAATCCAAAGCTCAACTAAGAATGAATCCCATCACACCATGGCTATCCATAAATAGCAAGGGAAGGTTGAAACCACTGTCAAACCAAGAAAAACCCATGCCAATGACAACAAATGGACCAGATACACACATACATGTATCATGCATGCCAAAACCAGCTAGGAAATCACACATGCAACATGTTACTTGCAAGTATTCCCGTTAAAGTTGCTTGATCCAAATCTTACTTGATTGATCCTTGCTTTCCTTTGCTTTCTTGTCCTTCCTTTGCTTCCTTACTTACTTTCCTTTGCTTTCTTGTACTTCTTTTTCTTGCTTGTTTTCTTTCTCCTCTTGGTGCTCTTCTCCTCTCTGAAGCCAATTCCAAAACTCAACTAACACAGGGCTGAAAAAAGTTGTGAACTAATCCTTAGAAGCCTTTTTATCATTGAGGCCTCTAATTACTTCACTTTTCCTCTATTTTCCTTCAATTTCCTCATTGCGTCCAACCTGTGACCTTTCACCTTCCTTTTCTCCTAATTTCCTTTATTTTCATAAATAAAATTCCAATTAATGCCTTTTACCTTTTCATAGCCTTTTCCATTTCCTTTGCCAATTTCCCCTTAGCCATAAAAAACAACAAGTGATGCCCACTAGGATGCTTTGCCCAACATTTAGCTTGGAATACATGTCCCATGACCTTGGTCTTATTATTCCTTTATTAACTTTATTACATGAACTTTTAAGTCAAGGCTACTCCCCTTAGGGGAACACCGTCCTCGATGTTCTATGACACTTATAGCCAACAAGATTGAAACCAAAATATACTGCCCATGGAGATTTATAATTTAGCTTGATGCAATACAATGGACATCCTGCTCAAAAGAAAAACCTTCATGACAAGCATGACAAATTGACAACGATATCGCTTATTGGAGCTTTATAACACAACTCATTGTGATATTTACAATAACAACCATACATAAATATGTACATATATCGAAAGATTATTTTCCTCCATCATCAAATAATGAAGGATACATATCCTGAATTTGATTAGTCAGCTCCCACATAGCTTCATCGAGCCCAAAGTGTTTCCATTGCACTAACTTACTCGATTTCTTTGTTCTGAAGCATGAGTTGTTTCCGTTGCAATATGCATTGAGGTTCTAGCTGGAATTCTTCTTCTAGATCCACATGAAATACAAACAAATCAATATAATGATCAACATCTTTCACCTATCTTTTAATCAATGAAACATGAAAAACATCATGGACTTTCATTGTTGGAAGCCACTAGTCCAATCCTCTCAAGGATCTCGAAAGGTCCACAATATCGAGGTGCCAACTTGGCACCTATTCCAATATTTAAGGAGATCTTCTTGGGATTGATGCGCATGTACACATGCTCCCCAAGCTAAAACTCCTTAAATGCCTCATGCTGATCTTTATAACTCTTTTGTTTGTCTTGTGTTTCCTTTAAATTTTTCTTGATAACCTGCATTTCATGTTCCATCTCTGCCAACATATCTGGTCCTATAAGTAACCTCTTCACTAGATCACTCCAGTTGGTGGGAGTATTACAACTCCTCCCATAGAGTGCCTCAAATGGACTCATCTTAAGTGACTCCCGATAACCATTGTTGTAAGAAAACTCAACCAGTGGAAGATACTCTTCCCACCTCCTTTATTGATGCATGACATACATCCTAAGAATATCCTCCAGTATCCTGTTGACCCTCTCTATCTATCCATCTGTCTGCATATGATAAGATGTACTAAAGGCCAACTCTATACCCAAACTTGTAAATGACTCCTTCAAAAACTTGGAAGTGAACTTGGCATCTCTATCTAACACAATCTTCTTGAGAACACCATGTAACCTCACTATCTCCCTAATGAAGACCTGTGCTACCTCACTAGTTGAATAAGTAGTCTTCACTAGAATGAAGTGAGCTACCTTGCTCAACCCATCAACCACAACCATGATGGAATCATGCTACTTCGATGTCCTCGGAAAACCTGTAATGAGATCCATGGAAATGACCTCCAATTTCCACTCTAGAATCGAAAGAAGTTGTAACAAACTAGGTGGGTTCTTACATTCAGCTTTTGTCTCCTAACAGTCCAAGAATCTAGCAACAAAATCCACCACTTCCTTCTTCAAATTGAGCCAATAGTAGAACTTCTTCATAACTATTGACTTCTTATGATATCCCGAGTGACCTGAATATGGATTGACATAAAAATTCCTCAAGATAAGCTTCTTGAGATCATTGTCATCCAACACTGTTAAGTTATGGTATGTTCTATGCTTAGAGCATTTACTTTCTTATTATTATCCACTGATTAGCAATCACATGTACATTAAGGAAATTGCAGATAGAGCATTAAATGATCGAAAAAAAACAAGCTAAGACAAGAGACACAAGATGTGGCGGCTAGCCAGGGACAAACCCCAATATGGGGAAACCCTTTGATCAAGTCTTCTTTTATCTTCAATAATTCAGTAGAGAGAAATATTACAAAAATCTGATTTACTTCAGCAGCAGCAAACCCTAGATTAGCCCTAAACTAGGGCAGTCAATATCTTGCAAAACGACCGTCGGATCGCCTTGATTCCTTCACCAAAAAATGTGGCCTTCCAAAGAGAGTCAAGTTCACCTCCTATGTAGTCCAGAGATAGAGAATGATGGTCAACGCTGGTCAAACTTCCAATCTGCAGTTGCAGCCCTAAAATCTATGTCCTTCCTTCCATGTGTGTGAGAGAAGAGTCCTTTCTGCAAAAGAGATAGACTCTTTTCTGCGCAGGAGAGAGAGATGTGATGAGAGTGAAGTGTGCAAATGAGGAGAATACTCCTTGTATTTATATGCAAAACATTGGGGTTGAATAGATGCGATTGTTGGGCTTCTGAGCCTACATAAGTTGCTGGCCGACTTTGACAATTACTCCATAATCAAAATAAATTCATATCTCCATAAATACTTATCGGAATCGGATGATCTTTAGATCAATCCTACACCTCTCAATGAGAGGAATCTATTAAAAATATCATCATCCATGAATAAGATGACCCACATGAAGTTTGGCCCTAGTTTCCAATTTTAACACTCCCTCTCAACTAGGGAGAACTTAATCTGCTATCTGGCGGACCATCACTACTGTCCATCCATCAAATTCACTGACTTGTATGGCTTGACCCTTCTTGGTCTACTCTGCTCTGCTCGGTTCTGCTCTACTTTGCTCGAATTATGAAGAAGAAGAAATGATCGAGGATGTATCATACCATCCTCCACTGGCTCGAAGTCAGTCTCAAAGTGTTTACCACTCTCACTGGTCCCAGACCAATCTCATTGGTCCCAGATCAATGAAGGTCATCCTAGCATAGGGATTTTGGTAGATACAACGATGCGTCCATCAATACTATTATGGTCCCTATCCTCATTTCCCTGCTTATTGATCAAATGAGATATACTTCCCATAAGTCCCAGACTGCATGGGTAGGATGCCTCCACAGGAGAACTAATCATCCTGTCCACAGGAGAGCGAATCATCCTGTCCCACAAAAGAGAGAATCATCTTGTCCACAGGAGAGTGAATCATCCTGTCCACAGGAGAGCAAATCATCCTGTCCCACAAGAGAGCAAATCATCCTGTCCACAGGTGAGTGAATCATCCTGTCCACAATCACCATGGAGAACACATCATCCAGGCCCACCGGAGAGCTAATCATCTTGTTCCATAGTCGCCATGGGGTGTCACAGGGGAAGGTTGAACCATTTACCCTATACCAAGTGCACCAACAAGGGATGGTGAGTCACCCGATGGTCATATGTCGCTCCAAGAAGTACCTTGCGCCCCCTCTAGAGCTCCCAGAGCTTAGTGAATCATACTTCACCCTCATCAGAGGGTCTCTAAATGACACCAAGTCGTTCTCGGAAAGTCAGGAATTTGACCTTTCTTAGGGTCTTTGTCAGAATGTCGGTGACCTGTTCATCTGTACCGATATGCTGGAGCTTTATTGCTCCTCGTTGCACCATATCTTGAATATAATGGTACCTGATATCGATATGCTTGGAGCAATCATGGAGTACGAGATTTTATGATAAACGGATCCCGCTCTGGTTGTCACATAGACTCACGGTGGTATCCAATGTAAATCCAAATAGCTCACTGAAGAGCTTTCGCAACTAGACTGCCTCACAGGAGGCCATGCTAGCAGCAATATACTCTGCCTCAGTGGTGCTCAAAGCCACCGACTTCTGCTTCCTGCTCATCCAGGATATCAAAGCAAATCCCAAGGAGAAAAAACACCCAGAAGTGCTCTTACAGTCCACCACACTACCTGCCCAATCAACATCAGTATATCCAAGTAGTCTCACATCTCTGATAGTGTATCTTAACCCATAAGTAATTGTGCCACGAAGATATCTCAACAGATTCTTAGCACCAATCCAATGTATGTGGTGAGGTTCATCCATAGGTTGACTCAATGTGTTGTCTGCAAAGCATATGTATGGACGAGAGTTCACTAAGAACATTAATTCTCCGATGAGTTGACGATACTTAGTGGCATTTCGTAAAACAGGTCTAGTACCACTATTGCTTAACCTTTTGAAGTCAAGCTCCATCGGGGTAGTTATGGGCTTGCATTCCACCATACCAAATCTTTCCAATATCTTGACCACATATTTTCCTTGAGATAGGAAAATTTCCCTTGGCTTCTGCCAAACTTCGAGTCCTAGGAAATAGTGCATCGATCCCAGGTCCTTCATTTCAAGTTCAGAAACCAACTCCCTCTTACATTTGTGACTGAGAGGGTCTGCACCTGTTAGAAAGAGGTCATCAACTTACAACACCAGTATGAGAGGTTTTTCATCTTCAACCTTGAAGTAAATGTTGGGATCGACTCCACTCCTAGTGAATCCTAGCTTCATCAAGTAGCTATCGATCCTCTCATACCATGCTCGGGGTGCTTGTTTCAGCCCATAGAGGGCCTTCTTCAACCTGCACACATGAGATTTTCAATCATAAATCTCAAATCCTTTGGGTTTCTCCACGTAGACCTCTTCTTTGATTGAACCATGCAAGAACGCGGTCTTAACATCCATCTAATGTATTTTCCATCCTTATGAAGTCGCAAGGGCTATGATCAAGCAGATGGTGGTATATCTGGAAACAGGGTCAAATATCTCATCATAGTCTATACCATCCTTCTAGGAGAAGCCATGAGCAACAAGACGTGCCTTATACTTTTCCATACTTCCATTAGCTGCATGCTTTATCTTGTAAAGCCATTTAGAAGTGACAATTGTCTTGTCCAGGGGTCTGGGAAGGGACAAGAGGTCTGGGAATCACTTCCCAGACATCATTCTTCATAATAGACTCATATTCTTCGGTCATAGCATCCTTCCATACTTGATGCTTGACAGCATCTGAGAATGATGAAGGCTCATTTTGAATGATTGTGCTCATGATGGTTAGGTATCCATGATACCTATTTGGTTTCTTACTTTCCCGGAAGGTTCCTCAGGGTGCAGCATGTCCTTTAGCATCATCAAGTGTCCCCCTAAGCCATGAAGACCTCTTCCTAGAAGAGGAAGGCTCAAGTGGAGGAGGATCAATAAGATCCATGGGTTCTTCCACATCGGGCATTTTTTCATCTTAGCTCTGATACCATGTTAATTTATGGTATGTTCTATGCTTAGAGAAGTTTACTTATCTTTCTTATTATTATCCATAGATTAGCAATCACATGTACATTAAGTAAAATGCAGATAGAACATTAAACGATCAACAAAAAACAAGCCAAGACAAGAGACACAAGATGTGGCAGCTAGCCAGGGACAACCCCAATATGGGGAAACCCTTTGATCAAGTCTTCTTTTATCTTCAATAATTCAGCAGAGAGAAATAGCACAAAAATTTGATTTACATCAGCAACAACAAACCCTAGATCAGCCCTAAACTAGGGCAGTCAATATCTTGCAAACCGACCGTCAGATTGCCTTGATTCCTTTACCAAAAAATGCGGCCTTCCAAAGAGATTCAGGTTCACCTACTGTGCAGTCTAGAGAGAGAATGACGGTCAATGCTGGTCAAACTTTTGATCTGCAGTTGCAGCCCTAAAATCTGCGTCCTTCCTTTCACACATGTGAGAGAAGAGTCTTTTTTGCGCAGGAGAGAGAGAGATGTGATGAAAGTGAAGTGTGCAAAACGTTGGGGTTGAATAGTTCCGACTGTTGGGCTTCTGAGCCTACATAAGTTGCTGGCCAACTTTGACAATTAGTCCATAATCAAAATAAATTCATATCTCCATAAATACTTATTGAAATTGGATGATCTTTAGATCAATCTTACACATCTCGATGAGGGGAATCTAATAAAAATATCATCATCCATGAATAAGATGACCGACATGAAGTTTGGCCCTAGTTGCCAATTTTAACAAACACATAGATCCTATCACTAAATCTGACCAAACCATCTTCTGTGAGATGATAATACACATCCTATTCACATGTACCATGTTGTAACTTGTGTCTAAGCTCCTTGTACTTGTCATATTGTTGTCCTACCTATAAGATCTAATCCTATAAATATATCCCATAAGAGCTCACAATTGCAACATGGTTCACCTTCACTCTCATACTGAGAGCATTTGCAACCTTTTTCTCCTTTCCTTCAATGTATCTGATAAAGTAAAACTCACTAAGGGTAGCCAACCATCTAGCTTCCTTGGCATTCAGATTAGGTTGATCAAATAAATATCTCATTCCACTATGATCACTCATCAATATAAACCTTCTGCTAAGAACATAATGCCTCCAAATCTTCAAGGCATGAATGATCACTGCCAACTCAAGATCATGAGTCACATAGTTCTGCTCATGCTCATTCAATTTCCTTGACTTAAAGCACACCACTTGTCCCTCCTGCATCAGGACTCCACCAAGTCCTCTCTTGTAAGCATCAATGCACACAATGAACTATTTATCTGGATCTGTAATCTTGAGAACTGGAGCATTTGTAAGCAACTTCTTCAACTGCTCAAAACTTGCTGCACATTCCTCTGTCCATTCAATTTTTTTTCCTTTCCTCTACAATGATGTAATAGGATATAAAATATGTGAGAAGTTCTTGATGAACCTCATATAGTAACCTAATAACCCCATGAATTATCTAACCTCATCCACATTTCTCGGAGTTGCCCATTCCATAATAGCTCTTATCTTTTCCAAATCCACTGCTATCCCCTCCTTGGAAACAACATGTCCCAAGTAATGTACCTATGTCTGAAAGAAACTGCATTTACTAAGCTTGGCATACAACTAATGCTCTCTTAGCAATCTCAATATTGTTGTTAAGTGTTATTCATGGTCTTATTCATTATTAGAATATAGAAATATATCATCAATGAATACAATCACAAACTTGTCCAAATAAGGACGCAACACACTGTTCATTAAGCACATGAAAGTAGGTGGATCATTAGCAAACCGAAAGGAACCACGAAAAAATCATAATGCCCATACCTAGTGTGGAAAGAAGCCTTGTAGATATACCTTTATTTGATGCACACTCCATGGTATCCTAATCTCGAGTCGATCTTCGAGAACATTGTTTCTCCCTTCGACTGATCAAACAAATCATCAATCGGGAATGGGTACTTGTTCTTAATCGTCACCTTATTCATCGGCCTGTAATCAATACACAAATTGAGAGTACCATCCTTCTTCTTCATGAACAATACCGATGCACCCCAAGGTGATACACTTGGTCTAATGTATCCCTTGTCAAGCTTTTCCTTCAGCTGCAACTTCAATTCCACCAACTCTGGAGTGCTCATCATATAAGGTGCCTTTGATGTTGTTGCTACTCCTGGTACCAACTAAATATAAAAATTCACTTCCCTATGGGGAGGAAACTCTGAAATATCTGTGAGAAATACATCCTGAAATTGCTGCAAGACTGGGTACCTCTTCAAGGCATCTGCATCCTCAACATCCTTACCCTTGTCATTGGAAATATGAACTACAAACAGTACACATCCCTTCCTACAACTACACTTAGCCTCCATAGCTATAACCATCCTCATCGATGTAGAATTCTTCTTCCCCTACAAGATTCTCTTTTCCCCATTATCATCTAGGAACTCAATAGCCTTGTCATAACAATCTACTTTGGTCCTATGTAGATACAACCAATCCATGCCCAAAAGCATACTATATGATCCTAATGGAAGCACATTTATATGTGTTGATGTAGGCATACCATTTAGTTCAAATTCACAAGCTCTTACCCAATGATGAACTCTCTTCTTAATACCTGTAGCAACTGCACCAACCAAGACTCTACATGCACTTGTTTTCTCAAACCACACTTATCCACCAGGTCAGGATTAAGATAACTATAATTCAATCCATGGTTAATCAAAATAGAAACAACTCGATTGCATATTTTGACTTCCATCTTCATAATGGATTCTTGGTGATCCGCCTTCTTGTTATCCATAGATGCATAAATCCAAGGAATGTTATGGCCAACATCCCCAACTGTCTGCGCCTCTTGAGCACTGTAGATATGAGGCCTTCCACCTTGGTACAATGGACAATCCTTCTTGTGATGATCTTTACCACAAATCCAACATTGCAATGATCCCCTAGCATCCTCTTTATTTTGTTGATGTACACGCTGAGATCCATGACCCTTCTCATTTGCATTAAGCTTCTTGTAAAGAGAAACAATTTCTTTCTCACCTATATCCTAAGGTCTTCCCCACTTTGGTGACCACTTCCCTTTAGCTTTCCCATTCCCCTTCAATTCATGCTTAGGCTCAACTTTACACTTTGATTTCTCATAAAAATGCTTAAGTTTCCTGATGGCTTCCTCCAGTGAAAGAGGCTCATCAAACTCAATATGGTCTCTGCATGTTGTTGGAAACCCATTGATGAACCTTTGAATCTTTGCTTTCTCATCCTTGAGGTAAGGCACATACCTCAACAACTCTAGGAACCTGCTAATATACTCATCATTTTTCATAGAACCCATCTGCAGTTCATAAAACGCCTTAGCTTTGTCATCGTAATATCTCTCAGATAGGTACTTCTTAAAGAGTCTCTCGAACTCATCCCAAATCAACTCTTATTCTCAAATGCCTCAAACATTCTTCACATCTTCCCACCAAATATTTGCTTTCCCTTTAAGAGTGAAGGTAGTTATCTTAGTTGTCATGTTATCTGAATAGTTATGCGATTTGAAGAATTTATTCATTCCATGCAACCATGCCTTTGCATCTTCTGACTTATTCATCTCTCTATCAAATGTAGGAGGCTTGACTTTCTTGAATTCCTTGGGAAAGTACTCATTCCTCCTATAAGGATGATGGTGGTGGTGATAGTAATTATGTCTCCTGAATGAGGAACTAGAATGAAACCAATACATACCAGTTCTCTTGTCAAGTGTATCCAATGATCTTCCACCTCTAACTGTCTCCCCTCTATCTAACCTGTATCCTGACCGAGACTTGCTATTGTCTACCCCATTAGTATTCTCTTCATGTTCATGACTAATCCTAAGTTGTCCCTGTCTCTAAGTTTGAAAAACCCTGAAGGATGACTCCACTGACTTTTGCCTGCTTTTCCTGAGCCTTTGCAAGTATTTTCTGAGCCTCAACTAACCTATCATTGTTTTCATTATAGCTTCTTATCTCTCCCTTTAAACTCCTTAATGTATCCGCTATATTAGAAGAATACTCGTCTCCTTGTTGCCCGACTGATGTGTAGGGAGAGCCATGTGAACTGTAGTCCACCATTTTTCTTTTCATATTTAATTCTCTTCTTCCTGCAAGCATGCCATGTCAAAGAAACCAAATAGATGCCATAATCAAAACCATACCTCAATGACGTTCAGGGGAGGTTATCTCATCCACAAAATTAGTCCAGATTAGCATGATACATGTATAATCATAATCATATCAACATGATGCATGAGAATGCAAACTGCATACCAAGGCCTCATGCACAACAACCACAACCATGAAAATGCATGCATAACAAAATGCATCTAGCCCATCCGGTCTAAGTGTTTGTACCATGCTCTAAGACCTTTGTAATACCACCTCCAACATTTACACACTTTCATCGGCCTATCAGGGTAAACATGAGATAAGGGATACTATGAAATTAATCAACCTCCTAAGTACAGTTAAGGAAGTGTAATCGATAAACCAAAACTTTATTGACCTTCCTCAAGAACTACACGACCCCCAGGAGCCAAACAACCACTCTAGGTGCCATAACCCTGAGTTAACTTGCATTTTTAGCAATATGGATTCCCAATCGCTTGCATAACAAGGCAAGCCATCTATTCTAAGCCTTTAGTCACATGGATAACTCTACCTCCCAGTGACTGTAGTCTAAATTACCCAATTCTGTGCATGCGACTCTGAGATCTAAGCCACTTTTCTAGAGCTAGGATTCAAATCTTTGCCCAGAACTTGACAAAAATTCTCAAGTTGATGTATGACATTAGTACAAAGCCATTAACACAAAACTTAGACAAGAACTTGACCTAACCAGGCCTAACCATGGTAGACGTTCCGTCAAACACATGGTGAGCATGAAATCTATAGGTCACAAATGCACATGTGAACATAAAGATCTTAAACTTATCTAAGAATCATCAAGAAGGTATAATGCCCTCACACAATAGCTACAATAACACCTATTAGGTCATGCATTCAATAAGAATTCCTTTACCAATCAAAACATGGTAAGAGCCATAACTTGAATATTTCATAAAACCATGCTTATAACCAACATATAACTAGGATCACAACACTAATAGAAAAACCATCAAAGCCACATCGTAACAAGAGTAAATTAGCTCTTATTAACATATGCAAACGCCAACCAAGTCATGGATTTCCATGTACCACCCGACCATAGATTGGGTTGAACCAAATCTCTCTGTTAGCCAATCACCCCCATGCCATACTCCAAGCGTGAATGTGGGATCTCATGGGATAAGCCAATACATAAACAACCAAGGGAATCCAAAGGTTAAACCACCTCCACCATCATACTATCATGATCTCACCCTAAGATCACAAAGCCAAACCAAGCTTCAATGCCTTAGAATTCCTACACCATCCCTTGAGGAATTGTCTTGTCTCCATCCACCTGTTGAGGGTTTCCCAGAGAAAACCATCTCAACCCCCAACCCTTGGGATTTTACTGAGACCACCTCACCCCGATCCATAAAATTTTGGTAATCCAAAGCTCAACCAAGAATGAATCCCATCGCTCCATGGTTATCTAGAAATGGCAAGGAAAAGTTGAAACGAGTGTTAAACTGGGAAAACCCATGCCAATGACAACAAATGAACCAGATACACACATGCATGTACCATGCATGCCAAAACCAGCTAGGAAATCACACATGAAACCTATTACCTAAAAATATTCTTGCGGAAGCCACTTGATCCAAATCTTCCTTTCTTGATCCTTGCTTTCCTTTGCTTTCTTGTCCTTCCTTTGCTTTCTTGCTTTCTCCTCTTTAAATCCAATTCCAAAAATCAACTGACAAAAAGCTGACAAAAGATGTGAACTGATCCTCATAATCATTTTATCATTGAGGCCTATAATTTCTTCATTTTCCCTCTATTTTCCTTCAATTTCCTCCTCACATGCAACTTGTGACCTTTCACCTTCTTTTTCTCCTAATTTCCTTTATTTTCATAAAAAAAATTCAAATTAATGCCTTTTTTCCTTTTCAAATCCTTTGCCATTGCCTTTACCAATTTCTCCTTAGCCATATAAAAAACAAGTGATGCCCACTAGGATGCTTTTCCCAAAATTCAACTTGGAATACGTGTGCCATAAACTTGATCTTATTTTGCCTTTATTAACTTTATTACATGAACTTTTAACACGGAGTTGTTACAAAAATTGATTAGTAGGAAACCCGAGGCCACCATATCAACTATAACATAGTAATAATGCATTGTATATTAACATGCATGATCTACTATTCCATAGAAATTTCATCCACCACAATATCATTCTGCACAACAATACCATGCACCACAACAACATCAAGCACAATAGTCTGGCTCCTACAATAGAGTTCTAGACCAAACTTCAGTTCAACCGGTAATAAGATCCAAGCTCTTAAGAAGAGTTGTACTTGTGGTGATCCACACTTAGAGAGGAATTACCTTAGAGACCAGGTAATTCCATCACAACTCAGCAATAAGCCATAGTGGGGGACCTGGAAAAGGCTCATTATATCCATGTTATAGTGAATAATCACCAGGTTAAGCACCAATCCACTTTGTTCGAGATGAAATGTAATATTGATGGTATGAGTTATGTTATTTTGATAGATTTATCTACTGGATATTCTATTTCTCTATATGAATTTTTAAAATTAAACATGAAGAAGTTTCAAAACATGATTTCAAGCATGTAGAAGTGGCTTGCAAGATGAAAATGAGTGTAGATAAGTTGGTAAGGGATTGTGAAGTGAATCTAGGTGTGTGTAAGACAAAGGTTTCCTTGTATTCTATAGTACTACAATCATACAATTTGGTCATAGGAATGGATTGGTTGGAACAACATGAGGCATCTCTAGATTGCAAGGACAAAATACTATATTTAAGGGATGATGAAGGTTGAAGGAAATCCTTGATAGTGCAGAACCAAAGGGTGACCCTCATGTTAATTTTTTTATGCATATGATGAAATGCAAAAAAAAGGGATGTTAGTTGTTCATGATTGCAACACTAAATGATCAAGGTGACTCTGAGGATCTAGATAACTATCTAACTCTTGTTGAATTCAAGGATGTACTCCCAAAATAATTACCCAGGATACCTCCCAAGAGGGAGATTGACTTCACAATTGATCTTAAACCTAGAATAGAGCCTATTGCAAACGTGGCATTACGTATGCCAATCCCAAGTTAAAGGAGTTGCAGATTCAATTAAAAGAGTTATTGGACTTTATGTTCATACACGCTAGTGCATCTCCATGGGAAACACCTATTATTTTTGTTAAAAATAAGGATGGGTCCTGGCGATTGTGCATTGACTAATGTCAGAATAAAAAGGTGATGATAAATCAATATCCTCTACCAAGGATAAATGACAAGTTTAACCAAGTTAGGGATGAAACTATGTTTTCTAAGAAGATATATATAAGCCTTGGATATCATGAACTAAGAATCAAGGAAGAGAATATACCAAATACAACTTTGAAGACAATTTTTGGGAATTTTGAGTTTGTATTACTACCTTTTGAACTAACAAATTCGTTGGATGTTTTCACAAGCATAATGAATAGGACATTTCAGGATTATTTAGATAATTCATGCAAGTCTTTATCTACAACATTTTGATCTACTCAAATACCCTAGAGGAGCATAATGAACACTTAAGACTAGTTTTGGAGTGTCTTAGAGAGAACCAACTATATGGGAAGATATCTAATTTCTCCTTTTACCAATCCAAGATCCATTATCTTGGGAACATTATCTCTGGGGAAGGTATCACAATGGATCCCGTAAAGATCGAGGCCATAATGGAGTGTCCAACATCGACCAATGTTCATGAAGTACATAGTTTTATGGGCATGGTTAAATATTATCACAAAATTTTCAAAAGGTTTTTACAGATAGAAACTCCCATTACTGAACTCCAAAGGAAGAATAAAAAGTTTTTTTGGATGAAAAAATGTGAAGAAGCATTTAAGAAGTTAAAGAAATCATTAACAACTGCTTCGATCCTAAAAGTACCTGACATGGAGCAAGAATTTATGGTCTACACTAATGCATCAAAGAAAGGCCTTGGATGTGTACTAATTCAAGATGGAAGAGTAATAGTGTATGTGTCAAGAAAACTTAGACCCCATCACTACTTATCATCACAGGGAAAATGTTCAAATAAAGAGGACTAACCAAATATTTGAGGACATGTTATGTATTTTTCTGATGAACCAATAGAAAATATGGGAAGAGTTTTTACCATTGGTGGAATTTTCCTACAATAACAGTTACCAGAGTTCCATCAAGATGGCACCATTCGAGTTCTTATATAGGAGGCTAAAGGACACATTTTGGGATTTTCTCTACCTAGTCTTCACATTTTTTCATCTAAAAAACTTCTTATTCTTCCTTTGGAGTTCAATAATGGGAGTTGATATCTTTAAAAACCCTTTGAAAAACATGTGATAATATTCGACCATGCCCATAGAATTACGTACTTTGTGAACATTGGTTGATGTTGGACACTCCATGATGGCCTTGATCTTTATAGAATCCACTGTAATACCTTCCTAGAAAATATTTTTCTTGAGACAATTGACCTTGGATTGGTAAATGGAGCACTTAGACATCTTCCCATTTATTTGGTCTCTCTAAGACATTGCAAAACGAGACTTAAGTGTTTAATATCATGCTTCTTTATGGCTTTTGAGTATATCAACATGTTGTCGATAAATACTTGCATAAAATTATCTAAATAATATTGGAAAATATTTTTCATTAGGCTCATGAAAAAACCCAAGGCATTTGTTAGAAAACATATTTTTGTAACATACCTAACCCTTCAAGTCTTGTTAGAGGAATGGGGTAAACATTTTTTTTATATCTACTTGATCAATTACTACCTAACTGCATGTTTTCCCTCATTGCCCTGCTTCCTTCACCCCAACACATCTTCTGCTACAACTCATTGTTTCTCTGGGGTCATAGCATTGGGCTAACCTAGCTAGCAGGACCCATTCTCGACCAATTGGATACACACTCCACCAACATGGTACAAATTACGTGATCCCACTAGTCTCCTCCTCGCATTTAAAATTGACTACTTACTTTAATCTTCCGGGGTGAACTTGCCAGGTTGACTCGAAAAGTGGGCTAGCTCTCGAGCAATAACACCATGAAAATAGTGTCGGACTTGCCATGCACCCACCTTATGTCATCCCACAAGGCCTTTCTGGGCACATTCAATTCTTCTTCTCCAACATTCTGCTAGGGTGAGACATCCCACCTTTACATTATGACGCTTCCTAGCGTGCCTCCTTTTCATTATTCTACACTAAAATTTTGGCCACCTGGTTAGTGGGCCACCCTTATGACCATTGTCATGACTCTCGGGTGCATGTCATCTTACTTGTGTCATCCTGATGCTTTATGTTAGAACCTCTTTCTACTACTCCTTTCAAATAATCTGGGTGGGGTCGCCCCTAACACGCTCCCCATTCCGATTGGTGCACATGATAGCTCTACCATGTCATTATGCTCATCCTTTGTTGACACTTTCTCTTTGCATCCACCCATAACCTTAAGGATCAATGTTAAAGGCTAACGCGATAGGGAGGTCCATTTCTAACCAATAGTAGGACAATTGGCCCTCTTATGTTAGCCAAATCATCCCGGATGACATCATACTAATTGATCCCATTGCTGAGAACCAAAATCCTCCAGGTAAACCTTCCAGGTTTCTATCTATGGGCCACGTCATCACTACTTCATCCAATTTCATTAAAGGGAAATTTGGTCGTGCCAATGCAAAATCTCCACAACTAGGGTTATGACTAGTTAAGGATAAGGTTTAGCTAGATTGTGTTATAAGTCTATGGCACTACTATCTGTGGCGCATTGAACTAACACATGATCTCTGCCATGGATTGAATATGGGATCTTAACTCTTCCTTATGAGCATCAGATGCATATTTCTACGATCTTTGTAAGAGCAAGTATTGACCTTGCCATGATTTCCCTAAGCTGGTTATTTCGACCATGGCCCTGTCTCAGAGGTCCTATAGACCTCTAGATCAACGCCAATACTCGGTTCCGACGTCGATGGTTTATTAAGGCACCCTATGGTGCTACCCCTCCTGATCTTGAGCCAATTCAACTCCAAGGAGTTCCTATCCCATCTGCATTCCCCATTCTCAGATAGGTAATTCCAGGCATGTTGGTTAGGCACTCTGCAACCCTTACCTAATACGGGCTTGGTGTGAACTCCTGAAAGGTCTCTACATCGCCTACCACATGCTAAGAGTGTCATAATCCATGACAGGGCTACAAGAATCTCTATGGTGTTATGGAGAAGTTTCCAGGGCCAAGTTAGATACACCCTGATGCTAGCGAAATATATCTAGGCTATTGATAATGCATGACTAGCTAAGGTTGTCTGCATGGGTTTTTACCATCCTTCCACTAAAAGGAAAATAACCCTTCAATGTTAACATGATGCCTTTTGCACAGGTTCAAGGGTTCATGTCCCAGTGAAGGAATATCCTTGTATATGTACAGACCCTACCAAGCGGGCAGTTTCTAAGGTAATTATTTCATGTTAATAAAAAGGTTCTTTGTGCCCAATGTTCCAAGTTTCATTCCAAGTTCTTATGGATCCTGCTACAACTTGTAGCATGGCATGATGTTTTATGTTATTTATATTAAGTGATACTATCAATCCAAATGAATCATAGTGCATAGATCAAGGGTTCAACACAGGGATACAACCCAAGCTAACCAATGTATATGGAACTTTAATTTATGTTGCATGTTAGTTGTCATGAACCACAATAATGAACAATTTAACAAAACACCTCATCCTAATGTAGATAAGTATATATATTTGTTCAACTAATTATCAACATTCTTCATTTCAGAGATGCCATATGCACACAAATTTATATGTATTTTCCATAACTATAAGTGCCATCTCTACACAAAGGTGCATCCACATGTTCATCATATTAATAACACAGATGCAGTCCCAAATCCAGAACTATTGCAACTAGAAATGCATCATGATTTACTAACAAGTAGGCATAAATGGATACTTATCTTTAAATTTGCAGGGAAACTGAGTTTGGGATAAAGACTCTCCACCCAACCATAGACAAATGCAACCACACCTACTTGAAACTATCACCCCCGAGCCAAATTCCAGAGTCTGAGGGGGGGTTCTTGCTTAAGGGAATCGATCACGAGCTTCCAACAAAAAAAAAGAAATTCTAGATGATCTATTCCTCAATCCCACCAGTTGACTATGACCATATTCTTAAGCACAAAGAGTCCATAGGTTCTCTACCTCACCCCAAGTGTGCACACAATGATTCACTCCCTTTCAGGAAGTCCAAAATCCACCACAAATGTAAGGCAATAACAAGATGTCTTCAATCAAGTCTTCATTTGATTTTGCTTCAGGATTAGCCTCTCCCAAATTTATCCAAGGCTCCAGAGCCTACTATCTCAACCCATAGCCTCTAGGGGACCCAATTTTTTACAAGGATCCATAGATTACATCCCAACCCATAGACTATAGGGACCTAAGTTGTTGTAGGGATCTAAAGACTTTGTCTCAACCCATAACCTCTAGGGAACCCCAAACAGTTATAGGGCTCGAGAGACTAGCAGCTCAACCCACAACCTTCCAAGGAACCTGAGGACCAATCCCCTTCTCTTTTCCTCTTCTCTCATTGTCTGCTTGTTGATCGAACCAATGTCCTCTTCTCTTCAATTCCTACAGAATGTTCTTTGTTGCATGCTCCAAGGAGGTGCCTTCTCCAAATACTACCCACTTCCCTTCGAATGGTTTTCGCTTCTTTTCCTTGTTATATAGAGATTCTTCATCCCTCGTCCTTGTTGCCTTCCTGATCTCATCCTCTATAAAAAAAATTCCTCTTTTCCTTGCTAAGGTTCTTTAGTGTATGGGCATCTGTCCTTTCTTTTGCAAATAATTTAATTTAAGATCCAACCCATTAAAATCATGTACCCACCAACCTTTAATGGTTGTCCAAGCAATTCAGGTTTATTCAATGCACAAGAAAACCCCAATCATCCCAAGCAAGAAATCCTCCTCCCCAATTCTAAAATTTGTGTCCCTTTGACTCAGTCTCATTTTTAAATTTCACATATTTGTAAAAATATGAGAGAACCATGGGTGGGGCTCTCACAAACCCCTCTCCATTGAGGGAACACCACCCTTTGTGTTCACCTGCCCATTTGAAACACCAGAAATAAAACACAATTACATAATGTTTTATGGCACTTTATATACACATCTCTATACAATATTTATAATCATATACACATTTGCATCAACCAGGGAACAAAAAGGGATAATTAGCTTTCATGGCATAAACCTTTTCCCATTTGGTCTCCTATGGTCCAAAGTGCTTCCACTGCACTTTGACTTGCTCCATGGCTTGATTCCAGAGCATGAGACTCCTTCGATCTAGAATGCACATTAGTTATAGCTGGAATTCTTCCTTTGGTTCCACCTATAGAATAGACCAATCAATCACATGATTAGAATCTTGTATATATATTTTAAGCAAAGAGACATGGAAAACATCATGAACTCTAATTGATGGAGGTAATTCCAACCTATACACCACTGGTCCAATCCTCTCAATGATTTAAAAAGGCCCACAATACCATGGTGCCAACTTGGCACATGTCCTAATCCTTAGGGAACTCTTCTTGAGTCTAATTCTCATATAGATGTGCTCCCCAGCTTGGAACTCTTTGTGTACCCTATGCTGTGCCACTTTATATTTTCTTTTATGATCTGAACTTACTGCTCCATAACCTTGAACATATTAGGTCCTACATGGACCCTGTTCACTAGACCACTCCATCTAATAGGAGTGTTGTCATTCCTGCCATACAATCCCGTAAATGTGCTCATATTTATGGATTCTTGGTATGCATTATTGTATGAAAATTCCACAAGTGGAAGATATTCTTCCCACTTCTTGGGATGATGCATTACATACATCCTTAAGATATCCTCAAGGATTCTGTTAGTCATCTCTGTTTTCCCATCTATTCGTGGATGATAGGTTGTAGTAAATGCCAATTTTGTTCCCAATCCTACAAACAGTTCCTTCCAAAACCTAGAAGTGAACCGAGCATCTCTGTCTGACAAAATCTTCTTGGGGATGCCATGTAGCCTCATAATCTCCTTTATGAAGATTTGTAATATGTCACTAGTGGAGTCAGTGGAATTGACTGCTACAAAATGAGCTACCTTGCTCAACTTATCCACCACCACCATGATTGTATCATGTTGCTTGGTGGTTTTGGGTAATCCAGTGATAAAATCCATGGAAATTACCTACCACTTCCGTTTGGGAATGGGGATAGGTCGCAACAATCTTGTCGAATGCTTGCCTCTGCTTTTATGTGCTAAAATTCTATGCATTTTTGCATGAAATATACCACTTCCTTATTCAAATGCAACCATTAATAGCACTTTTTAATGGCCATAAAGGTTTTTCGATACCCTGGATGGCCTGAATAAGGTTTAACATGGAACTCTTTCATTAGCAGTTTTTTTGCTTCATCACTATTTGGCACATAAATTATGTTTTTAAACTTGATTAGGTTGTCCTCAGTGAGGTGATATTTTTCATCATTTCCACTTTACAACAATTTTTCTTTCACTTGTTGATATTTTTCATCTTGCTGCCTAACAATTTTTACTCTTTCTATCAGTTCTATTGTATACGAACTTACAGTTGCTAGGTGATTTACTTGAATTCTTCTACTTAAAGCATCAACAACCTTGTTTTCTTTACCTTTTATGTACTTGATTTCAAAGTCAAATTCATTAAGTGTGGCCAACCACATTGCTTTCCTAACATTCAACTTGGGTTGCCCAAAAATATACTTGAGCCCACTATGGTTTGTTATGAGTGTAAATTTCCTGCCAAGGAGGTAATTCCTCCACATTTTTAAGGCATGAATAATGAAAACCAATTATAAATCATCGGCTACATAATTCATCTCATCCTCATGTAAATTTCTAGTCTCATAGCATACTAATTTCCCTTCTTGCATTAAGACTCCACCACGAAAAAGTTGTCGGGATTTGTAATGCTTGGTACTAGTGCATTAGTGGGAAACTGCTTTAACAACTCAAAACTTTCTGCGCATTATGCATCCCACTCAAATCTTCTTCCTTTTCACTACAAGGTTGTAATGGGATGGCCTATCTTGGAGAAATTCCAGATAAATCTCCTGTAATATTCTACCAATCCCATGAATGATCTAATCTCATCCACATTCTTTGGAGTTGGTCACTCCATTATGGATTTGATCTTTTCAGGGTCAACTAAGATTCCTTCCTTTGAGACAATATGCCCTAAGTAATGTATTCATGATTGGAATAAATCACACATGCTAAGCTTTGCACAAATTTTGTGCTCCCTAAACAATTGTAACGCTGTAGCTATATGCTTTTCATGCTCTTGTTCTGTCTTTGAATACACCAATATGTCATCAACAAACAAAATGAAAAACTTATCCAAATAATGGCGCAACACACTGTTCATCAGGCACATGAACATGGCAGGGGCATTGGTAATTCCAAAAGATACCACTACAAACTCATAATGCCCATATATTGTCCTAAAAGAAGTTGTATAAATGTATTCCTCCTTGATTCTTCCTTGATGGTAGCTTGACCTCAAGTCAATTTTGGAGAAATTAATTGTTCCCCTCAACTTTTCAAAGAGATCATCAATCCTTGGTAATGGGTACCTATTCTTGATGGTCACCTTATTTAATTGCCCGTAATCAATGCATGATCTAAGCATTCCATCTTTCTTCTTAACAAACAATACCAATGCTCCCCATGGGGACACAGTTGGCCTTATGTAGCCCTTGTCAAGCATTTATTTTAGCTGTAATTTTAGCTCTACCAACTCTAGGGTGCTCATCCTATATGATGCCTTGGATGTTGGTGTTGCTCCAAGAACCAATTCAATATAGAAATCTATCTCTCTGTGAGGAGGTAATCCAAGAACCTCCACTGGAAAGAAATTTTCATACTGCTATATAATAGGGTACCTTTGTAGCAATTAAGCTTCCTCATCTTTTATTTCTCTGTCAATTTTAATGTACATAGAAATATGTACTGCAAATAATGTGCATTCCTTTCTGTTGTTGTGTTTGGCTTGCATAGTAGTGATCAACCTTACTAAAATGGGATTTTTCCTTCCGTGCAACACTTTTCTCCCCTTGCTTATCCAAGCACTCAATTGATTTTTCATAGCAATCTACGTTGGTCCAATGTAAATACAACCAATCCATTCCCAACAATATGCCATACACACCCAGTGAAAATAAATTCAAATGGGCTATTGTGGGCATGTCACTGAGCTTGAATACACATGACCTTACCCAATGGTTGATCCTTCTCTTTGTCCCAATTTCCAACTAAACCAACCAAGGTTCTTTATGCAACTCCTTTCCCAAACCACATTTCTCAACAAGCTCTAGGTTGGCATAGCTAGTTAGAGCCAAAATCAATTAAAATAGAAATAATTTTCTTTTGTATCCTACCTTCCATCTCAATGATGGATACCTAGTGATCTACTTGGTATTTTTCCATTACCGGATAAATTCTTGGAATAATCTAAGCCACCTCACCCACCATGCAATCCTCTTGAACACTGTAAATCTTTGGTATGACATTTTGTTGATGTGGACAATCCCTTCTTCTATGGTTCTCACCACAAGTCCAATACTTGAATGACTCTTGGCATTCAAACTTGGGTTGTGATGACATTGGCTGCTACATATGTTTCTTAATAGAAACATTGGATTTCTGCTGAGACTTTCTTGTATGATCTGGGTGCTTACCTTCTCTCCTTTCTGAGCTTTTCTTGGACCAATTCTTCTTATGTCCAACGTTGGTTTTGGCCTGCCAATTACTTTTAATTTCAGGCCTACATTTTTCCTGCACATAGCAATGTCCTAGCTTTTTAATAACATCTTTTAGGGTTTTGGGTTCCAACAACTCAATTCTATCTCAAAATTCCATAGGCAATCCGCTGACGAATCTCTCAATTTTGGATTTTTTCATCCTTGAGATATGGCACCTACCTCAATAGTTTTGAGAACTTGGTGACATAGTCATCACTAGTTAATTGACCCATTTTGAGTTCATAGAACTCTTTTGCCTTACTATCATAATAGCATTCAGACAAGTATTTCTCTCTAAATAGTTTTTCAAACTCATCCCAGATCAATTCTTTCTCAACAATACCTCCAACATTCTTCCAATATTCCCACCATATATCTTCTTTTCCTTTTAAGTTATAGATGGTGACTCCAGATTTCATATTCTCAGAATAGTCATGTATTCTGAAAAGCTTCTTCATTCCCAACAGCCAAGATTTTATGTTCTCTACTTTCTTCATATCCCCATCAAATGTGAGCGGCTTATATTTCTTAAACTCCTCAGGCATGTGACACTTTCCTTTGCTTCCTGAATGATGATGATGGTGCCCCTGGGCAGCAGAACTAGATGGTTTGCTAGAATAATGCACCTGTGTGATAGTTCCTCCCCTAGGAGTTTTTAAAGGTACATCTCCTAGTACAATGTCCTCACTTCCTCACCTCTGCCTCTTTTTGGACCTGCCATCATCTACTCCGTTGGTATTTTCTTTTGAATCATGAAGGTTTTTCCTATCTCTATGACTAGTCCTCATCTCAGTTTCCCTTTGCATTTGCCAATTTGAGAGGCTTTGCAAGATGGCTACACTGATCTTTTCTTTCCTTTCTTGGGCTCTTACCAACCTCTCATTATTGGCCTTGAACCTTCTCACTTCAACCCTCAGGCTTCTCAAGATGTCCATCGAGTCTAGGTAGTGATTCCCTCCCCCTTGGCCAATTGATCTCTCTTCTTAAATAGCTCTGACCCAATCACTCCCATGTTGCGATTGATTGGAACTGTACTCAAGTTTTCTAGTCCTCATTGTTATATTTCCTTTGTTTTAGACTATTTACGACGTGTTATCAACCAAAATATTGTTAGAAATTTCATGATAAATAAATAAACACAAAATCATGACCATGAACTTGCATTCATGGAACTACCACAGAGATCTTTGTTATGAAAAAATGACTATGTTAGTGTGCCAACATATTTAAAAATCATATGCATCAATCATTCCATCCTGAAATCCTATCATGAGTGTATAATTCAACATAACCAACATATTTATGGCCATGATCCTGCTCTCACCGAGTTGCTATCTATCTGCAGCCAAATGAATCACATTAGCACATGGTCATCATCAAAGCAAGAATCATTACATCAATCAGGCATGAGGTTCAATAGTTTAGATTGGATTTTAACACCTAAGAAGTTACTTAGTAAATTTTCAAAAATCATCTCTTGCTCGTGATGAAGCCCATCCAGTCCAAGAGTTGAACCTAGATGCTCTTATACCACTCTGTAACATACCCAACCCCTCAAGTTTTGTTAGAGGAATGGGGTAAACATTTTTTTTTAATATTTTCCTGATCAATTACTTTTTAACCACATGTTATCCCTCGTCACCCTGCTTCCTTCACCCTGACACCTCCTCCGCTGCACCTATTTGTTTCTCTCGGTTCATAATGTTAGGTTGACCTAGCTAGCAAGACCCCTCTCCACCAATTGGATACACGCTCCACCAACGTGGTATGATTTATGTATCCTGCTAGTCTCCTCAAATTGACTCCTTACTTTAATCTTCCAGAATGAACTCATCAGGATGACTCGACAGGTGGGCCGGTTCCCAAGCAATAGTACCACGACAATAGTGCAGTCCCTTCCACACACCTACCTTACTCTCTTACCAACATAATCCTCCAGGGTAAAAATTCTAGGTTTCTATCTGTTAGGGTCCCACCCTAACCCCCTTATCTATGTAATGGGACCACGTCATAGTCAAGAGTCAATAAAGCCCAT
>APFE031052619.1:13040-37455 GCA_000404065.3 Pinus taeda
TTATAAGGAGAGCTTCAGCGTAAATCACATAAGAAAGATTTTTGCCAACGCGTTTCGAACCAACCAATGTGGTCCATCGTCAGGACAAGTTGAAAATACAGATCTAGCTCAGCGTTTTAAATAGTCCAGCCAGAGACTCCAACGGCTAAAACACTTTAACGGCTACTTTGCCATTCACGAACCCCAGTGAATCTTCCTCTATTTAATATTATATTCTGAGCTAGGTTAATCTGGTAGAAATAATTCATTTATTTAATTTCTAATATTACCTCGTTAAATATATATATATATAAATGTTACTATTTATTTAATTAATTCATTAAATCTAACTTAAATATATATGTATAATGTCCTATTTATTGTTATTAATCTTATTTCTGATTAATTTATAAT
Source organism: Pinus taeda (assembly GCA_000404065.3). NCBI lineage: Eukaryota > Viridiplantae > Streptophyta > Pinopsida > Pinales > Pinaceae > Pinus > Pinus taeda. Next base: position 13,434 of record APFE031052619.1, read on the forward strand.
TAATTTTATAGAAGACAGTTAAATTGGGTAAAAATAAAAATTAATTTATTAATTTATTAAATTAATAATGTGTTATTACTAAGATTATAAGTGTAAGCTATTAATATATATAATCAATACTATAAAGATAATTAGTTAGTTAATTTATATTAATATATAAAAGCCCTAAATAAAAATACTAAGGGTTATATGAGTTAATTTATAAAGAAAGGCAAGTATTTGTGTCTTAAGGCAAGTATGCCAATGAGATACTCAGGCGCTTTCACATGGAGAAGTGCAAACCCATGCAGACTCCTCTAGCTGGGAACTAGAGGAAGGAGGATGCTACTTCAGGTGAGGTAGTAGGTGCTATTGTTTATCAGTAGCTAGTGGGTTCACTTATGTGTTTGGTGAACACACGACCTGACTTGTGCTTTGTAGTGAACCAGCTTATTCAAGCTATGGTTCAGCCTACCAAGCTATTTTGAAATGAAGTGAAGCATGTGCTGAGATATCACAAAGGCACTACACAATACGGATTATGGTACATATGGATAGAGGGAGTGAATCTACAAGGCTTCACAGATGCGGATTGGGCTGGTAGTCCATCAGATCGGAAGAGAACTTCTAGAGGAATCTTCAACCTTGGTTCAACTGCAGTTTCTTGGTATAGTAGGAAATAGAGATTAGTTTCACTTAGCTTAGTAGAGGCTGAATACATGGCTACCAGTCAGCCAGCATGCAGGGCCATTTGGATGCTGAAGATTATAGTGGGATTGTTTGGTTAGATGATGGATCCTATAGTGATATACTGTGATAATTAGAGTTTCATAAAACTCTCTGAGAATACAGTGTTTCATGATAGGTCCAAGCATATAGATATCCGTTACCATCATCTATGGGACTATGTGGTCAAGAGGATTATGATGTTGCAGTATGTTTCGACCGAGGAGTAGGATGCAGATATTTTGACTAAGGAATGCAAGTTCGAGTTCCACAGAGATAGGATCAGGGTTACTGATAATCCCTTTCTTGTTGAGAGGGAGTGTTGAGATTTGCAACAAGAAATGCTAAAAATAGAAAATGCTAAAAATAACACGACTATAAATAGCTGGGATATAAATAGTAGTTCAGCCCTTGTGGATCTTAGCAACAATGGGTGAAAAGTGAAAGTGTTAAAAATAGCTTTTCTAAAAATAGCATTTTGGGAACCCTTCTTATTTTAGTCAGTCCCTAGACTAAACATAGGAAGTAAAATTCAAATTTGATATTAGAAACAATTTGTAAATTGATCAATTAATTCATCTTGAGTTAATTAGTTAAGGAATTATGAACTTGAAGTCTATGTGAGAACATGCAACAATTTCTCCTTTGATTGAGGGATTTATCCATCAATTAAAGAGATAAGAGTGAGTTGTAATATTGAGTTTTAATTAATTGGCTTAGTTAACTGAGTCAAGTCCAGTTAAATTAATTTAACAGTTTGTTAAAGTAATGAGAGTTTAGTTAGTTAATGCTTGCATGCATGTAACTATTGTATTTCAGATAGCTGAAGATTCACTCATGGATAGCTCATGCACGTCAGTTCAGTCAAAGACCCAGCTGATATCAGATGAAGGGATAGTGTACTATCAGTTGCAAGAATATTCTATTGTGAATATTCCTTGCATGCAGAAGGAATAGTATTCCTTAAGGATTGTGCAGTTGAATCAGAGATTACAGTGAGTGTGATGAGGCCAATTCACACATGTGACATCATTGGACCCCAATCAAAACTGTGTAAGGAAATAGGAGGCTTGGAGGGCTTGAGGAAGATATATTATATGTCTATTGAGTCTTTGAGCAGTATTGTCTGACTGCAGAGAGAGCAGGATAGCTTGAGAGTTGATTCTTTTTGCAACTTGAACACGATTTCCAGTTGTATGATAATACAGAGTTGGGGTTTTAGGCTGGTGCTTTCCCCAATGTTATATCTTCTGTGTCAAGGTTGATTACTTCTCATTCTCAATTATATCTGTTCATGCTTGATGTTGCTCATGTTTGATTAAGCTTCCGCTTAATTGTTTGTCGAAGTAGATCAAGTGTTTTCTTTAGTACATTGCATTACCAGGTGATCTACAGTGGGAAAACCTACATTAATAAGGTTTTGATAGTCTAAATGCACCCTAATAAAGTGAAGAAAAAATGGTAGGAAAAGTAGATGGGTAAGTAGGAGAAAGATTGTAGAAGTATGATGATTGGTTAGACAAAAAACATATTTATCATTCTCATCATAAAAGTTCCAGATATGAATGAACAATCAAGCATGAAAATGGATTTCAAAGTTAATTAATTAACTTCCTCCATTCATTTCACCTTTTACTTAACTAATTTCCCATACTAAAGTTCAAAGTGCTAAAAATACCTTTAAGTCAAAGAGGCTCAGAGCATTTCTCTGACTTCTAGAGGGACCGGACCCTTGGCTCAATGACTTATGGATGTTAAGTACTAAATTCCCCACAAAAAAATTCATCTCCCTTCATTCCCCTTCATTTCCCTAATAAAACCCCGCTTCCTAAGGTTAAAAAACTATTTACCTAGGGAATGTAATTACCCCCATGCAAAACCTCTTTTTCCCAAAAAAACCCACAAAAACACTTTAGCCTAAGTTATAATGTATATGTGCGGAAGGAAAACATATCATAGAAAATACATTATGCTTAGCACAATTCATTTCCACCATTTTCATATTAAATTCTAACTTTTATATATTTATTCTCATTAATACCCTTTCCCATATGTATATATTAAATCCCTTACATTAATATCCCTAGGCCTAGATTTAACTATAAAACTACGAATTTCACCCAAACCTCGACAAAGTTCATTAACTGATTGATTGGTGATTACGTTAAGTAAAACCCTGTAAATCACCCAGGCCACCTAATTTCATCATTAACCCATGTTCAATCACCATAGCACCGCAATTAACTCATCCCCCCCCCCATTAACCTCCATGCACAATCGCGGCCCAACCATCATCCAATCTAAAGGGAAACCATTTCGGGTGGATCCTCCATTGTACGATACATGCCCGAAAAATTTGTTTTCCACAAGAACACCCCAGTGATGTGTTAGTTGCTGAGTGGAATCGGGCAGCCCCTCCTAAAAACCACATGACACCCATAAGCGGTGTGATAGAAACCGTTTACCGCCCACCCACTACACGACAAAGTGACCATTGTTCACCCTGTACTCGCAAAAACTAACCTTTCATACATAAAGCCAAAAAGCCCCAAATCATTTGTTTTCACTGGAATTTTAACTGTAAACCTTTGTATGCATGCACGCCACCTGCGAACATTGAAGCCGTCAACCCACGTCCAATTGCACTCCAAAGACGCCGCAGGCCACCCAAACAACCTTGCAGCCTATACAGAACCCCTTCAACCATTTGCAGTTGCCAGCTGCTCTGTTCAGAGCCATTTTACCTCAGTTCCAGGTATTTAAAACAATATTCACCAAAAAACCTTGTCAATTTCAAAACCAGTTACTGAGTATTCTTATTTAAGATAAAAATTAATTGAAGAAACTCAAGAACTGAAGCCTACTCTATGCTAAACCACTATTTCCCTAAAACATTGTAAATCACCTCCCCCATACTCAAATCCACAAGAAATGAGAATTGTCGCCCCAATTTCCATGGATGTAAGACCTGCCACCACTCCCCATCTAGACCTAAACCAACTTCCCCTAGCCGAAAAAGATTTTTAGATAAAGGACACCTCTATCCAAGAATCCTCACTCAAAGTATACTGCCAAAGTAGGGATAGGTACTTGAACCATGCAAATGAAATTGGTCTGTAGGATTCCAATTTGCCTAAATACCAATTTTCTCAAGTTGACGTTTTCCCAGAAATTGTGTGTTACTTCCATGCCAATTATATTCCAAGTTAGAGAGCAGTCATGTCCCCTAACCAGACAATATTATTCACTATCATTGTAGAATCTATAAATGAGACGTTACAACTCCAACCTGGCCAAAACTTGACTCCTCTTTTAATTGGAGCCTTATTAGACCAGTTCCCTAAGCTTACTACTGCAAAATTGGCAGAAATGTTACAAACTTTCATAAGAGAAGAAAAACACATCCCAAAGGATCCTCCTCCATATGTAGCTACCATTTTCTCCTCACGGGGGAGAAATATTGTGGATGTGATATCTAGTGTCCTAGGTTATACCACTAGTGAATAAATTGATGAGATTATTTTAGCCTTCATTGCCATGTACACTCCAGGGTAGCCTCCTACTTTCATATATGACTATGCTTAGTTCATAGCTGACAGGATGCATGAAAAGTTCCTCAGAATGAGTAATGAGAGAGTCTGCAAGTATTACCAGCTAGACAGGTTCCCACTTACCTTGCAAAAGATCGGCACCAAGGGCCAACCAAGATCAGGCATCTTCTGGACCCCATTGATTCATCAATATTCCTCCCCCTATTCATAAAATGAATTCATAGATTCCTTTGTCCACCCTGTGATGACCATGCTCAGTGGAACCCCTCCACCAAGAATCAGTCCTGAGATTAGGATATTCCTTCATCTAAACATCAATCATCAGGTGGGAAATTGGTACTTGTACCAAAACCACATTGAAATTAGGATTTATGAGTGCCATCTATCCCCATAAAAACTACTTAAATAACTCCCATTGAGGTTATTTTCCCTGTAGTACTACAGGTAGATAATAAATTCAAATGAAGTAAACTTTGGTAAGCCAAAAAGAAAGTGCAACTCAAGATCGAAGACCAATTTGCTCCTTTTATTTGTAATAGCAGAGAAGCCAGAAAGGAGTTAGACCTAATGCTTCAGAGATTAAAATTAAAACAGAGCTTCGTATGGAGATATGATCCTTGGACTTCATTTGCAAAAGAAGGCAGAAAACCAAGATGGCTCCCTATGTCCATCACCGCATCCCTGAGATAGAAAAGTATGCCAACCAATTGCAATGGGTGGAAAATGCTTTAGAGGATAGGGATAATACTAAAGTTGTTATGGAAAACACATTATTAGATCTAGAAAATCAACTTGATGAAAATTCATTTCTATAGGTACCACCACCTCAGGAACGAACATTGAGCACTCCCCTTATCATGCAGACTCCTTTGAATGAGGATGCAAATCCCAAAAGGGGCAGGGAGGAAGGATCAAGTTTAGGGACACAAGCCTTCAATATTCAATATGAAAGAGGCCAAAGAAAAAGACCTAGAATCAATCTTGTGTCATAACAGGAAGACACCGATGGCTCATTTGAAATAACTGATTCTGAGCCAAAAATGAGTAAAGGTACTACTCCTTGAGAGGAAACACAACCCCCATCATCCTTAGGAACCCAGATGACACAAAGACACATGAGTGTAGAGGCCTTGTCTTTCAGTAGGCCAGCAGACTAGGATAAAAGTGTCAAAGAAAGATTCAAAGAGATAAAAATGAGGAAAGAAAGATTGAAAGCTGAGACATATGCTCATCCTTTCAAACTTTCTACTCCGGGTCAGAATATATTGATGTCAGCCTTTGACATCAAAGAGGGAAAGATGCACGTGCCTTTCATTCAACCAACTGTGCAACAACCAAGAACACCCACTGACTACAAGAAAGTTGATTTTGAGGTGTTGGCTAGGTATATTCACCCTGTGGGCCAAATAGAGTTTCACAAGTAAGCTGGAGAAATGATCTACTCCACCTTGATAGGGAAGTCCATAGCTGTTCATCAACTGAAAAGTTCCCTAAATAACATCTCATTTCAATATCATCTTGAACATGCTTCATCACAAGCCAAGGACAACAAAATCAAGTCTTTGGAAGACTTGATCATAGAGATGGGACATAATCTAAAAGATATCAAAGCAACAGAGGAGTTAATAAAATAGAAGAATAAGAACATTGCTTCACCGAAGAAGCAACTAAAGATACCCTCCTTGCATCATCTATAAACACTGGAGGTGTTACAGTCTCAAACTTAGCATGAGGACTTAATGGATTTAGTCCTCAAGCTGTATGATCAGTTGAGGAGCATAGAGAAGGAATTGGATGTCTTAATCCAATTGAAGCAAGGTGAAGTAGGGACCACACCAACAACTGTAATCCCTACAGTGACTACTGTAGTACCATCTAGATTGGCAGCTACATTGGCTCCAAAAACTCCTTTAGGCACTGCCTTGCCCATCACCATTGCAGCATCTACATTAGTAGCTTCTATAATAGCAGCAGGTACAACAACAAATGAAGCAACCAAGCTAGTTCTTACCATGGAAGAAATGTCTATTGAAACAAATGAGATAAAGAAGCTAAAGGAACAGGTGCCAAGCTTAGAAACAAACTGTAAGCTTGCCAAGATTATGTAGAAAGAGGAGGAACAGAAGGTTTCCAGGATAAAGGAAAAGCTCAAGTCAATGGAAAGAGACTTGACACTAAAGGAGCCTCTTGGAGAAGCCAAGGAAAAATTGTGGGCCATTATCATTGAATCTGTCAACGATATTTGGCCTTCCATACAGGTCATATTCGAGCAGATTGATCTCATAGCATTAATAATAGAGGCTATTGAGACAGTGAAGATAGAATTAGGCAACAGTCCTAGAGAGGCTACTAGGTTCATCTAGTTCTTATATTCAACAAACAAGTACCAAATATAGGAATTGGAGATTCAAGACATGACTGCTACTATTCTAGAGGTAAAGAAAGTCCCCACCGAGAGGGACCTTATGGAAAGTTATAGGAAAAGAGCAAGGATATTCAAGTATTCGTTGACAGGTTCATGTCTAAGTTTTATAATCTAAAAGAGAAGGGATTACCTAATCACGTAGTCATTCATGATAAACTTATGGAACAAGGAGATTACAACGAAAAACTCAAGGATGTAGCAAGACAGCAAGTGGCTACTTCACAGGTTTCAGGGATGCCAACAGGAAAGGTACTTTACAGTGACTTTGAAAATCTATTTTACATCGAGCATGAGGTAAAACATCTATTTGTAAATAAGCCTTCATTTGCCAAATATATTGAGGTAGATGAAACTTACCGGAGAATGCTGAGTATCCATTTACCAACAGATCAAGAATGGGAAATGTTGATTAACTTACTATAGTAGAACATAGTTAAAGATCAAACACATAGTCAATGAGGTTAAAGAGCATCAGGGTCAAGTGGAAACAGGGTCAAAGAGTATCAGTATAAAAGAGAGTAGCCTTTGGCCAGCATAGAGCATAGTAACCATAAACTTTGAGCTAAACCACAATAAAAGGGACAAGAAGAAAACAGTGCAATAGCTGTCACTATCTTCCTGCGAGAAGATATTTTGAATTTCCTAGATTAATTCCCAAGTTAGTTCGGGATATTTTGTAAAAACATTTGTATAAATACTTCACAAATCAAAGTATGTAGTGTGGATTCTTATACTTTCAATAGAATTTTGTTCAAAGAATGTAAAATCTTTTGTATCACTAACTGGGCCAGCATGCTGGATTTATGAATGAAGATCAGATATTTCAAGGGATTCATGTGTAAAGCATAGTACAAATGAGTAATTCCCTTGTGTTGTTTTACCTCTCTTAAAGTTGTTTCAAAATCTTAAATGTTTCAGAAGTCTAAATGTTTAACTTGAATACTATTTCATAATTTTCTTGACTGCACTCTATCTTACTGTTATACATTCTTAATGCTTTCTCTTGAACTATCTTAGCTAGGGAATTCTTAACTTCTCCTTAGATTCTGTAGTTTCTCCTATGGTTTGTAGTAAAGGATTCTTAATTTCCCTATACTCATTATTCGCTGTTGCTCCCCCATCATAGCCTCGGTCTGAGGATTCTTGATTGCCCTCTCACCCCTGTTAAGACTCATTTCACCATTTAGTCCAAGGATTTGTACTTCACTCTACTATCTTTCCCCTTGAACATTCCCTTTAGTGATTTAACTCCGCTTTGCTACCCCTTCTTTGACTCCATTGCGCAATGGCCTAAAGGCATCAACCTATCTACCTGTTTTAAAGATTACACCACCAAATCTTCATACAAATCAAAAATAACCCTGAACTCTAGAACTAGCCTAATATCTAAGAAAGATAGCTAAATTATATAGAGGGAGCCCTCTTTGAGCCATAGGTTGGCTAGATCCTATGCTTAAAAGTTGGTTTTTGGTTACCTCGAAGCATTCCCTTCTTCCAAAACTTCTAAGGATCAGTTTTGAGTGATAACAGTTGGCAAACCAAACACTCCACCACAAACTTTTGAATGTCTGATTTAAGGCCATCCCAAAAACGTTCCTTCTCAACCCTGTGGTAAGATTTAAAAAATCCTGAGTGCCCTCCTAAGGGAGAAGTGTGCAATTCCATAAGAATATTTTGTTTGAGTTGGGAATTCTTACATAAGTATAAGTGGTCTATGTACCATAACAAATCATTTTTCCAGCTAAATGTATTAGATGTACTAGGATGTTGTTGTAACTTTCAAATGAGTGTCCAAACTTCTTCGTAATTCTTTCATTACTCCCTTGTTTCATTTATCCAATCCGGTTGGATAATTGAAATAGCACACAACAGTGCTTCCACATCCTCATCCTTTCTTGAGAGTGCATCTACCACAACATTTTGCTTCCCTTTTTTGTAGATGATTTCAAAGTCATAACCCAGCATCTTTGTGACCCATTTTTGTTGCTCTCAAGAGGATAATCTTTTTTCTAAAAAGTATTTAAGACTATCATGATCCTTTTTTACTTTGAGGTGTCTTCCCATTAGGTAGGGTCGCCATTTCTTAAGTGCATGTAGTATTGCCAACATTTCCTTCTCATAAATAGATTTTTGTAAATACTTTCCCTTGATTGGACAACTTTCGAAAGCAATGGGTCTTTCATATTACATTAAAACAGAACCAATTCCATTTCTTGAAGCATCATATTCCATAATAAAGGTTTTTGTGAAGTCTGGCATAGCTAAGACCGATGCTTGGCACATTGCCTCTTTAAGATGTTCGAAGGCCTTTGTTGCTTCTAGAGTCCATGAAAATGCATCTTTCTTCAATAATTTTGTTACAGGTGTTGCTATTCTCCCATAATTCTTAACAAACTTGCGATAATACCCTGTCAACCCGAGAAATCCTCGCAGATGCTTTATGGATGTGGGGATTTTCCATTCCTTAATGGCTTTAATTTTGCTAGGGTCTACCTTAACACCTTCATGAGATACAATATGACCCAGATATTCCACCTCTTGTACTCCAAAGAAACATTAAGATCTTTTTGCATATAATTGTTTCTCCTCCAATAGTTTTAAAACCCTGTCAACATGTTCAACATGATCCTTCCAAGACTTGTTGTAGATTAGTATATCATAAAAAAATACTAACACAAATTTTCTAAGGGTTTAAAAATGGAATTCATCAAACCTTGAAATGTAGAAGGTGCATTGGTAAGGCCAAAAGGCATGACCAAAAATTCATACTAACCCTCATGAGTTCTAAATGTTGTTTTCGGAATGTCTTCAGTCTTCATTCTGATTTGAAGATATCCTGAACGAAGATCCAACTTGGTGAAGTAAAATTGATCCATGTGATTCATTCAATAACTCATCAATGATGGGTATGGGAAATTAATCTTTAATAGTGAGCTTGTTGAGCTCCTTATAATCTGGACACATGTGTCATGATCCATCTTTCTTGTGCACCAATACTACTAGAGTAGAGAAAAAACTTTGACTAGGTTGAATTATATCGGCCTCTAGCATTTTTGCAACCATACATTCAATTTCACTCTTTTGGGCATAGGGATATCTGTATGGCCTGATGTTTCGAGGAACACTTCCTAGAATCAAATGAATAGTATGATTATGATCACGAATAGGTGGGAGACATTTGGGAGTCTCAAATACCTTGGAATGATTGTCCATGACTTTTTGGAGATTTGGAGAAATAGGTGATTTCGATGTGGGAACCTCTAGCGAACATAATTGTGCAATTACACCTCGTTGTTCCTTATTTAGAAGCTTTGACATACCGTTAGAGTTGATTATCTTTCCTAGTTTCCATGAAATACCCCTTAATTAAACTTCCTTTCCTTCCACACAAAATTTCATGAAAATTTCTTGAAAATTAAAAGCTATTGTACCCAAGGATTGTAGCCATTGGACTCCTAGTACATCGTCAGCACCACCCATTGGAATGGAAATCATTGGGCTATTCAATACATATTCTCCCATGGATGGCTTGATATTATTGCACTTTCTAGAGAAATTTATGGTTCCTCCACTTGCAACCATCACTTGACACTCTGGTGTTGGATATAGGAAGCAATTCAATTCTTTTGCTATCTTACAATGAATAAAATTATGGGTACTTCCCAAATCAATCAACACTATTAACTTTTTCTTCTTGATATGTCCTTCTATCTTGATAGTTCCAGGAGTGTTAATTCCAGCCAATGCATTACAAGATATGGTTGGATTCATTTCTTCTTTATCTAGGGTTTGTTCCTGGAGTATATCCTCTTCGTTTGAAATTTCTTGTTCCTTTTCGTCCTCCTCTTCACAATCTATGTAGAATAATTTCTTCTCAGCACGCTTATGACCTTTACTGTATTTGCTATCACAACTATAACAAAGCCCTTTTGCTCTTTTTTCTCCCAATTGATGTGGTGTCAACCTTGTAGGTTGTGGAAGGCTAGGGGAAAAAACACTTCCATTTTTATAGGTGAGTGGTAAGCTTCCTGGTTGCCATAATTTTGCTTTCCATTTTTCTTGCTAACCTAAATGCCTTCTCCAATGAATTAGGTTCTCGAAGGTGAACCTCATGTTGGATATTATCCTTTAAAGTCCCTATGAACACATCAATCCTATGCTCCTCTGGAATATCTTTTACCCTTATGTTCAATTTTTGGAAGTCCTCTGTGTGCTCCATCACTAAACCCTTTTGTTTGAGATTTATCAATTGGCTAAAAAAGGAGTTTATTTTTGTATCCTCGTAATGTTCTATCATTTCTTCCGTAAAAATTGCCCAAGTGACAATTTTTTTACAAGAGAAAAGCCATCGATACCATACAAACTGATTTGGTTCCAAATATAAAGTTGAGATACATACCTTTTGTGTGTTTTGCACATTATGGAGATCGAAAAATTTCTCCATCTATAGTATCCATGTTCAAGGATCCTTTCCATCAAACTTACTCATATTGATTTTTGGAACATGGTGGGTCTTCAATCCAACATTAGAGTCTATGAAATCATGATTAACATTTCTTTTGTTCTCATCATGAGTTTCCTTTACTACCCTTTCACCATTAGTTTCGATTTCTTGTAGCAACTTATTCAAACTTGTCTTCAACTCCTCCATCTTATTAGCCATGCCATTCATCTTAGTGTCCACGCCATCCATCTTAGCTTTCACGCCATCCATCTTAGCTTTCATGCCATCCATCTTATCTTCCACGCCATCCATCTTAAATTGCATGCCATTCATATTAGCTTTCACGCCATCCATCTTAACTTGCATGCCATTCATATTAGCTTCCATGCCATTCATCTTGGCATCATTTACCTTTAGTCAGAGTGAAACTTGTTGTACTTGGTCTTGTAATTTTGATATATCATGTTGCATTTCTTCCTCTTCTTCACGAGTCATGCTAGAGATTTCAGGTTGCTGACTATGTGTTTCAATTTTGTTTCTTTGGGGCATTAATTAATGCTAATAATTATTCACTATTCCCTTTGAATTCCTTCAAACTAATTTTTCAAACCAATCTTACGAAAAATTAAAAAAAAAAAAGCTACACACATTTTTTTTACTTTGTAAGAGCTCGATATTGAATCTGTTGTATCTCTGTAACTCCAAATCTTGAATATCTAAAATCATGTCCCGTAGTAGCTCTTTGATTCCTAATTCTAACCCCACAATTCTGATCAATATTGGATTATCCAAGGAAGAGTTATGCCAAATCTCCCATGGTGACCTGATTCTAGACTAGTTCATTAGAGCAAACTTGTATGACATGTCACGTGTCACTATTTCGACCTTAGTACTTGAAAATGATATACAGAAAACTACCAGCCATCCTGTTTCTGAAGCTTCTTATGAAATTTCAATCTGATGTTCAAAACAAAAGTTATGACAATGTTCCCCAGGTCACCTCTTTGGAATGTAATTCAAGCGTCTACAAAAACCCTAACTTCCTTAGATCATATCTCAACAAATATAGTGAGACAAGCTCTGAAATTCAGACCCCAAGTTTAGAATGATTTCGGCTCAAATGGTTGTTTTTTGTAGCTTCTGAAATGTCGCAGAAAAAACGTTATAGCGAAAATTTTACGATGACCTGTTTGGAGCAGCGAAACCCTAGAATCCAAAGCTCTAATACCAAATGTTAGGAAACTAGATCACAAAAAGATAGAAAATATAGATGAATGCCTCATAATTCAGCCCCTTTGAGGGGGAAACCTCCTTTACATTACACAAATGAACAGTTCTTGGATGATTCAAATGACTAAACCTCCCTTCTATATATAGGAGTTTAAAGGGTCACAATATAATCAAGTCGACATAACAATAATAAAATAAGGGTCACAAATAACAATAGTGGGTTTCTTTGGGCCAACTAATAACAATATGGGGACAATAGGGGCACAATAATAAGAATAAGGGATACAATGACAATAGTAATGCGGGAGTCACTGGTATTATAGGGGCCTAACAATAGTGGTCACTTATCCCTTGAGGGTGTAGATAGGAGGAATATTGGTTATTCAACTATATCTATATCCCTATAGGAGGTACATGAAAGAATGCCAAAGAATCTCATAATGTAATAATCAAATTAAATCTTTTCCAAAATTGTCGCACAACCTTCAACATAAATATGTTAATGGAGATATATATATAGAAAAGAAATCCAATTTTAAGACCAATGTCTCGAGTTGCAACAAAGTAAGTTCTCTTCAAAGTATATGGATTATTTGGGAAGCATGAGAATATTTAAGATCATAACAAAGAGACAATAGTGTCAGAGGGAGCAGGTAGAATAAGTAAGACTAAAGCATTAAAGACCATTTTATCTTCTAAATAATGGTGTTGATTCATTTATATGAGACTTGTTGAGATTTGGCATTATGGATTGTATTTCCATGGATATCTTCTTGAAAAAGTCTTTATTATTGAATTGATGAGACCTTATGATTGGCACATTTGATGCATACCTATCAAGTCTCATTAAAACTAATTCCAACCTCCATATCAAGGTTGAGATGGATAAACCTGGGAATATTCTTCCTTATGTGTTTGACTCTCCAATGAAAGAGGGATTTGGCTGTTAAAATGGATAAGAAGAATTTTGTGTTGATGCCCTATTTGGAATTGGAAGTCTAAAGTTTCCCTTGTGATAGGGAAGAATGATATCAATATTCTATTGTAGGTCTATGATAATCATCTGGAGGCAACCAATTGTGTTACAAGGATTTTCTTATTAACTTAGAAGTACTGATGATAGAAAAAGCACAACCAATGGTTAGTTTTGGCTCTCCTATGATGAGAGGAAATCAATCTTCTAGGGAAGCTAGTTCTACTAAGGCAAGGTGTATGGAAGGGGTAGGGGACCTACATTTCGTCGATCTAGAGCTCGAACCACTTTAATATGTCTATTTGGATGATCTCAATTTCCAGTTAAAGGATTTTATCTAGTGCATAGTCAATGATGTGTGTTTTAACATCCCCCATCACCCATAATTAATAAGTATTGTGAATGTGAGATTCAGGTAGAAGTTTTCTGATTTCATATTTTTGAGAGCACTTCATATTACTACCAAATTGTCATCTTTACATATTCGACAGATGATATTGATTTGGGATGTTGTGTTTCATTTCAATGGCGGATTACTTTTGATTTTTGGAAAGTTTTCATCCAAGAAACTGAGAATGAGAAGTGTTTCTTTTTCACCCAATTGAGTTCCCGGGATTTATATATGGCTTCCCATTGCATATCATAAACTCCATCCTTCTAAAGAGAACTAATTGTTTTATATTTTCTAGTAGGAGTGACCTTAGCCTTGAAATCTTAAGTACCTGACTCTTGCAAGATAACTTGAGTTTTTGTCTAGTCATCTCTTGTAACCATGATTAGGTGTATGCCCATTTTATTTAGACATTTTATGACAACAACTGCCTCCCTTTTAAATGGATCAGAAATGGCCAACATTGTCACTAGTATTTTATCAAGGCCACCAAAATTCCTATTCTAGCATGTTATTCCATATCCTTTAAATAATCATCTACAAATGAAGGTGTAGACACTCCACACTCAGACATCAGATTCGAATTACCAACCAAAATATCTATCCCATCTATTAAACATCTTACATCTTTTTTGGCAAGAGATTAAAATTTTTTGGAAGTTAATCAAACAGTATTCTTGGTCCCAAGCCCCTTCATATATGTAGTTGTAGGTGGCTTGCAAAATAAATGAAAGTGATATATGTAGTCTGCCACTACCCTTTCCAATGGTTGCTCACTAATCAACTCCATTTGAATCGATTTTGTTGAATGTGTTTGAAATGGAGGTCGCCATAGAAATCTAATGAAATCCTATTTGAACCATAGTAAAACAATAAATTATCTTAGATCTGAACCTCTATTGCATGTGGAAGAGGCACAATTTTTGCTAGCTTGGGAATCATTTTATATCTAATCTCTATTTGAAAGCCACTAAAATTATAAAGTGAACCATAACTCAATTCTCTAGGAAGTCTGAGGATCATTGAATTAGTTGTGTAAATCATCAGGATTAAATTTGGCATTTAATTCTTCAAAAATATCACGTGTTTTTGGCACTTCAATGTTATTTACAATGACAGTGGATTCATGGCTATAATTGGTGGGAATTTAATAATACCTCCATTTTTTTAATGGGAAGATGAAGTTAGAAGATTGCAATAAGGTCATAATTGCATGTGTAACGTTAAGATTCTATTGTGAAATATTACACCAAGGAGCAACTATTTTGAGAAATTCTCCCAATTACATATATGATAGAACTTTAGCACTAGTAACAAAGGGAATTCCTTTTGTGAGGGTACTTGTTTTATCAAATACAATGCACTATATGTTTTTGGCACGTGACAATGTGGGCCATTGATTATTTCATGAAAAACATAAGAAATAACCCCATAATTTCTTGAGGATCATCATTAGAGAATTGCGATTAGGGATACACCTTGATATATCTTCTCCACCAGTTAGGAGAGTTGCACCTATTGTTGGCATAGTGATTGCATCCTCAATACACAACAAATGAAAATTTAGCACCAATATTCACAACACATGAAGTCAACACTTAATTTCCAAATGTTGCAGAAGACTTTCTTGGTGGATTTTAGTAGTATTGAACTACAAGTCCCACAAAAATTGTTTCAGTTCATGATTGTCAAATTTTTCTGAACCTATTTTCATCACCTTTGAGATTATTTTCTTATTCTTTTTTTTGTTTCCTCTCAAAAGATGTGAACAATGCCATCTTCCACAGATCATTGTCCAAGCTTTCATTGAATTTCAAATCCACTTCCATAGCAATGGAATACTGCAAACCTTTAATCTTAAACTTCTAAGAAACAATAACCCAAATGAAAACATCAAATATACCAGTGATCTTCTTGAAATGGTTTTGTGGAATGCGAACTCTCGCAACTGAAGGCAATATCTTCTAGACACAAATGTCCACTGATAAAAAATGTGTAATATTTTATTTGAAAATGCTTCAATGTTTTCTGTTAAGTTCTCAAATGTAATATTTTAATTACACTCTCTCTAAAAAAACAACAAATCACACTCTTGAGGATCTACTTCAAGAAAACAAGCATCACAAAAATTTGGTAATAGTTTTAAATCCAAAATTCTCTTTTTTCCTTCATGGATGATCTTAATTCATCTCAAATAAATCGTAAACCACATACTACTCTAAATTCCCAAACTACTAGTAGATAATTGAAGTCGCTCATTCTAAAACAAGTCATCCTCATGACCTAGTATTTGTTGCTAGCAAGAGAATATTTAAGTCAAATAAGCATGTTTGAAGTTAATAACTTTGTGTTTAGTTAATTAAAAAAGTTCTCTATTTCTACATGGAGATTATGGCAGGCCATTAATAAATCACAAATGTATGGTCATTCAGTAGTTGATAAAACCCCCACTGCATTGTGTATGGCATGCCCATTTGAACATGGTTTTGCTACCATTTTTCAATTCATGTGGTGCTTCTATGCTATAACTTAAATGTTGATTTTCCAACTGAATCAAAAATTTATGAGATACTTCAAAATTTATAAATATTTCACTAAACAACTACATCTTCAAAATTGCATAAGGAACCTTGATATTGCAAGGACAAAATTCTCCATAAAATTACCAAAACATTAACGATATGGTAAAATTTCAAACAAATGAACCTATTTGCAAAGATATGCATTTCATATCTCTTACATGGACCTACATAATGCATATCCATTCCTCGACACCAGACATAAGGAATTCAACCCTTGGTTTAAAATGTTGTCACTAGAGAGATTTTACAATTCTTGAGATGGATTACCTCAATTGTGATAAGTAGTAGCAACCAACGAAGAGATGCAGTAATGAATTGAGGTCGTTGTTGAAGGAAAAAAAACTACATACAAGTTTGGTTTTGCATCAAGAAATAAATAGAGAAAGGCACTTCATATCTAACATAAATGGAAACAATGCCAAAAAAATAGTTGGATGATGAAATATATTTGTATATCCTATATAGTATTCACCATCAAGAAGATAAGAAAGACAAATTTTAGTTTTTCAACATTTTATTATAGCATGTTCCTCCACCAATGAGGTCAATCATTAGTGTAAATCTCTTTCATTGTCGTGCCAATATTCTTTATCAGTTTAGCCAAATCCATCACGTATCTATCTAAACATGTAAAAACATTTGTAAGTTGGATATTTATTATAGAAATGCATCTAATTACTGAGGAAAATCATTAATGACAACAAACATAGTAGTAAATTAATCCATCATGGAAGTTTAGAGACAAAAGTAGTACTTGAATGAAGAGGGATTTTCTGGAGGTCACAGAAAATCTCATGATCATCAGAAAAGATAGTGATCAAAACAAAATAAAAAAATCTCAAGGGAATAATCTTCAACTAAAATCGTGTCCATATGGTCAAGGTACACACATAGACGTAAGACAATGATGGACATAGAATATAAAATATTTGATGATAAAGTTTCATCCTTACATCTCCAACACACACTATTCATCATATATAACTTATTATAGCACCTCTACTTGTTAACTAGTTTAACCACTTAACCTCTAACATCAATATTGATATTTTATTGTATTGCTCACATATTCACCATATATTATGACTTAAAAATTAATGGATCCTAACTTTAATGTTCAAGAGTGCTACAACTTTAACAAGAAGCAATGCAATCAACCCAAAGAATCCAAAATAAACTCAATGTTCCCCAAGCACAAGTAGCCTCCTTGCATATTTCAAGGAGAAGAATATTGGATCAAATCATTCTCACCCAATGACTCATGGTTGAGAGAATACCTCCCCTTTCCCCACCTCTCCCACTTTCTCTAGTGATCCTTCGGTCATAGATGTCAATGTCCTCTTTCAAATTTTTTAGCACCAAATTTATTTCTGATGCATTTATCCTTTCATTACATTTTCCTCTTCCTTCCAATAGAATAGGTACTTCCTATATTTTATGGAAAACCCCACCCTGATATAATTTATGCACCTATTCCAATGTGGCTAGGTTGAATAAGATTTTTATTCTTTTGGCTCTTTCTTTTAAACTCTTCTCCTCCAAGATTTCTTCAAGAGATCTAATATGCATAATTCTCTTATGGTTAGCCCTAGCAAATAAACTGTTCACCTTGGATAATGAACAAAAGAGGAACTAAGTAGGGACAAATAGATGTATATTTTACAAGAGTAGTGAGAAAACTGTGGATCAGTTATATGTGACCTATCCTTTTTCTAGAGCAGTCTAGAATGAGGTCACTGAAGCCACAATGGGAAAATATAAATGGGAAAAGATGACTTTGGTTGATTGAGTTTTTGACTGGTTTTATGATAAGACAATAAAAACATATAAGGCTCCCGCCTGCCTATTTTCTTATGGGATTTGGGGGAACCAAAATCAGATGATGTTTCTGGATTTAGCTATTACATTTGCCAAGGTAGAACACAAGGTTAAAATGGCTTCAGATGATAATGAAGTATTTCTCAAATAGATTTCTCCTATAATCTTATTAATTCCATGTATTTGTTGGGTTGTGTTATATTCTTTCCATGACTAGCCCACATAGTTAATTAGGGGTTAGAGGGGGGGAGGTCACAGGGGGTTTGAGTGGTACCCATAACCCCACTTTATGGGGTCCAAGGCAGCGCCCTGAAAATTTTTGGTTTTGGACCCTATGTTAGGATGGGTGGACCCACCTATGGTTTTGTGCATGATTTTCACATATGTTTTTTGGACGCGATGGTTTTCAGTCCATGGTATTGGATGCTTTGACATGTATAAATATGTATTATAACATTGAAAGTAACATAATGAAAAATCAAGCTGGTAGTCTCGGTTTTGGGATCCAGGGGAATATCTATGTGTATATGTGTTTTATGTGTTATACTCTCACATTGTTTATTTTCTGTGTTTTAGAATTCAAATGTAGGTAATTTTTGTACAGGGTTAAAACCTACAGTATTGACCATGAAAGGCCGTGAGGCTTCTTCAATGGAGAAAGTCAAGGAAACATTCGTATACATGGAGCAAGAGATGTTTTGATGCTAGAACTACCTTAAGATGAAGTATGTTGTTGGCCAAGGTTCAAACAATCGACCTATATTCTGTACCCCTTGGCTTTTGTTAAAAATTGCAAAGGAAAGAGGATTGGGAAAAATTCAGGTCTATGGAGATGGAACATTGGTAATTGCAGTCTGCTCCCAATTATGAATATTTTCTAAGAGATATAAGCCTCTTTTGAAATTACTTCATTTACATATGTATACCATGAATTCAAGACACATGTAGATAATTTGTCTAAATAAGTTTTTCTCTTGCATGAGGGTTTCTTAACTTAACATGAGGAGGCACCCTTATTTCATCTACAAAAAGAAATTTGCATTTAACTTTTCTTTTAGTACCAGATGATGGTTTTTCGTAGATTTTTTTTTTAGATCCATTGTAAGAACTGTGAGTTTTAAATTCACAAGATAAGAAATATGTTTGGTTGATGTTTTTTGAGGGAACAATTGTCTATAAGACACTACAAGAATACTTAAAATTGTGGATTTAGTCTTTTGACTGGGGTAAAAAATGCAGAGAACAAGAGAGCCTTGAGTTTGTACAGGATTGGAAAGTGTATATTCTGATTTCATTCTTAGAAATATGAAATATAAGGATATTTTTCTTTAAAAAACAATAATAGTTTGGATCTCCAAAAGGGAAACAAGCAACAGGGCATCAGAAGGTAGGAGAAGGGCTTTATAAAGTGCCATTAGTATAAGAATTTGACAACCGGATTGATATTTAGATCTAGTTCATTCCCCTGTTGCAAATTGATATTGATACCCCACATAGGCATTGACAAAGGCATATACTAAAGGCATAGTTGACATTTTTTAAACAAGCAAAGGAGGTGGTGACAACAGAAGTGGTTTCAGTGGTTCCACCAAAGAAATCTACCATTTCATTTAGAGCGGCGGTCCCACGAGTTGCAGATCAAGTTGTTGTACCATCTTCCCTTCACCTAGTTCCAAATGTAGTAGATCCTGCTGACCGAATGAAACAATTTGATCCAACAAAGATAGAAGTAGAGGTAGAGGTAGCGGATACCATTCTAGGTGAAGTCCCATAAGCAGATGAACCAATAAAATATATTTTTTACCCTTTTTCGAGCATCAAAGTTAGAAATGGATATAAGGGTGGGAGAGGTGTATGGGATACATATAAAGATAGAAATCAAGTAGTATAACAAACATACCTCAATGTCCTATCAACCCATGACCAGAGTTCCAAATTTGGGTGCATATTGAAATTGATGACCAATGATGTTAGGGCTCGACATTAGCTCGGATGATTGGAAGAGTTTATTATAAACTACAACCTTGTAGATCACTTTACACCTTGACCCAGATAAATTGAACACCAGAAGCAAGGAACTTGCACCCTCTAGGTGATAACCTCAACCTAGTATAATGAACCTAGTAGACGAATGAGACCTACACCTCCAATTCCAACCTGGCCCCACGAACTTGAACCTTATCGCCAAGACCTGGATAATTCAACTGTCACCTACTGTAGCTCACTTCCTTTCTAAAGGTACCATGTGGCTCCCAAGATAAAAATCCATTTTTATTGCTAAAAACTAATTACACGCAAATTTGTGCTACTACAGAGGAATCAAATCAATGTAAATGAAAAAATAAATGCCTCGAAGTTTATGAACTTACTAGACAAAAGGTATTCCTCCTTGAGGCACTAATGTGTGGATGTTACGAAAATTGGTCCATCCAAGGGCACGAACATAGTAGTGGGGTAGAAGGAAGTAGTGACATAGTATATTTGCGTCATGGAAATCGATCCCGTCACCTACATATTAGATTTGCATCATGGAAATCAATCCCGACACCTCCATATTAGATTTACGTCATGGAAATCGATCCCAACACCTCCAATTATTCATCTACGACATTAATATCTGGATTTATGGCGGTAACTCTCCAGTAATCATTTCCTCTCCTCTATCATGAGAATAGTCAAAATTAATCATGTTTCTACTATATCAAATCAAATAAGAGAGAAATAAAGAGATCATAATTTCGGTTTATAATGTCAGCCACTTCTCTCTACTCTTCTGTTAATCTTTCTTTCATTATTTATTCATGAAAAATAAGCACCAAACAAATGAATGTTTTGTGGGGCGAGCTATTGAAGAGATTCTCCTCCATCCACTGATCCCTCAACATATCGAAATTCAACCATGAAACCCTGATTGTAGGTGAATCAGTGTCGCATTTCCTGTGAAAATGTAGAACAAATCTCTTTGAAAATGATGAACAAATCTACATCTAAGGCATCATAGTTCAATCAATTTGAAGAATGAGAATCGATCTTAGATGCATCTATAAGACTTTGGAATAGGTCGCGTGAGAGAGACAAGAGGCTTGGTTGCACGATCTATTTCGAGGTGTTGCTAGCTCAACTGTGTATGGTTCTAGGTAACTAGAAAGCAGAGTATCTGGACTCGAACTAAGTAAAATTGGACCTAGAGATGGGTATGGGTATGAACTAAAGGGTGCTTCTAGTTCTCTCAATGCCTCATCTAAGTTTCTATCTGTGGATGGGTATTGAATGGAGATACAAAAAATATGTATACTAAAGATCGATCGAATGACCTGTACCTATTTCCACATATTCCTAATGAAGAAATTGGAGATCGATATTGTTGTGCCGAATTATTGTTATGGCCATTTTGTTTTTTTAGAATTAGATCATAGTAAAATATGTTTAAAAAATCGCCCAAGTTTGAGAAATATGTGTGAAATTATTGGATGGATAGGTATATTTGAAGGAACTCAATTTTGAGCAATCTATTTTAAATTTTTTTGAAGATTTTTGAGATTCGTTTTCTTTTAGACGTTTGTTTTTTTAATGGTGTGGAAAATAAAAATTGTTCTTCATTATGACATATCACAAAAGTATGCATGTTGATCATTTTGGAAGTCAAAAACTTCTAAGAATTTAAATATTTGAAATGTGAGAGTGAGATACTTGACACAATGACTTTTTACATCTTGGATAAGATCTTTGTTTCATTTTATATATTAGAACTTGCTTATAGGAAAACTATAATGTTAGTAGTGTTTGGTAGCTTACAACAAAAACACATGTTTCATTTTTTCATAGCATAGTTTTTTTCATTTTCACATTGAGTAAGATTTGATTCATATGCTCGTGCACATCATTGTAACCTTGCTCATCATATCATTTTTAGTAGTGCTGGAAAGTTTAGTGATAACTTATCTAGTAGAAATTTCACATACATAGCTACATCACTAAATTGAGAAGAAAGTGGGGAAAATATCCTTCTAAGCTAGGAGGACTTAATGTGACACATTAGGCCATGATTGCCAAGGAGCAACATCACTAGTAGTTCACCTCCCATGAAGGATCCCTTTCTAGATATTAAATGCTAGTTTGTTAGTTAGTTTCATATTTTGTTGTTTCTTCTAGCCTTTTGATTTGCATGCATGCCAAATTTAAGGATTCACTCTTCAATTGATGATCTCTTTGTAAAATTATAAAAAATCCACTGCCAAATAAATAACAACCAATAAAAAATTTTTGGGATTCATTTATGATTTACTTTCTCTATTCTCTGGGAATTTTGTTTGCATTTCTTTATGGATTCTTGAGATAAATATCATTAAACCTCATCACACTTATTATTCTACTTGAAAATTTTCTAGGTTTTGACAACATACCAATAAAACGATGAGTGACATACCTAGACCCTTAGTCTAAGGCATGTTACCATAAATCCAACTTTAATACCATTTTGAAAGAAATGAATGTATGTTTTCTAACATATAGGCTCATGTGACTGTCAATGATATTAAAATTCAAGAATGTAGATGAATTAATCATGCACAACAACATTTAAATATATACAACATAAATTGGACATAACATTCAAGCATAGCATTTACATATTAAATAATAGAGTGATTGTAATATTTATCCTTATAATTGTTTTACACAACTAGCTACAAATGTCAAATATTCCATCCAACCATAGTCATTTTGGACTAATTATCTCTACAATAGGCTACGCCTAATCTAGGGTTATGATTCCACAAAGGTCAGCGTGCTCCTATGGATGTCTATAGTCAACACTAAGAGACCAATACCTAGTAAATTAAGAGTGATGTGACCCCTATAATAATTCCTACTAGCCAACTCCCTTTCCCATCATATTTCACAATCTAAGGATGATATTTACTTCTATGTATCATAGTCCCTTAGACAGTCTACATCCCCTCTAGGGCTCTAAAATTCATTGGTAAGGAATCTCTTAGCTATGGGATTTAAGAAATCTAACTACTAGTGGAGCACTTACAACAACCTTTATGGAAGCACTTGAGTGATTTCTAAATGTGAACCCCTCACAAGCATGCAAAGCTATTTCTTATCATAAGTATCAACACTAGAGATCGGTTTTCAATACGAATTGTATTTTCTCCTCTTGTAGCACCAAAACTCTACCTTTTTTGTCCTTTTTCTTTTTGAAAGTTAGCTATCTCCTCTACCCAAATTCCTTTTCTTATGCATGATTGGACTCGGGCAATTCAGAAAACAATTTTACTCATCACATGTTCTCACATCTAGGTGAGATGACTCTCTCACCCACCTCTTACATGCATTCAATAAAACCACTCTCCTCATGAATGTACTTAGCTCATGCTTCAATAACTAATTGATATGACTCTTCTACCAACCTCAAAAATGCATTCAATGACTAGTTTAAATAAGTCAAAAGGGGATTATATGGTAATGAAAATTAATTTATGCTAATAACATGGGATTTTAGGCATGTGTGATTTACCTGTCACGCAGAATCAGTCGATCTTGCGGACAAGACAGACCTTCCTAGAATCTAATGAAGACCTAATGACAAACAAACCAACCAAACACTATCTTTCTCTAAATGCGCTTTATAAATAATGGCAAACAAGTGTGTTTAAGGGCCTACCTCATGTCCAACGCAAGTTCGGAGATGCCTTTGCTTCTTTGATCCAAGTAAGTTCCTTCGTCGCAAACCTGCAAGCACAAACAAGGCAAACAATTAAATAGCACCTGAATATCCAATATTATAAAACATATTTAACATGAAAGTGAAGGAGTCCATGAAACAAATAGCATAAGATACTTGTTGAGAAAAATGAGCTTGATTGTATTAATTCAAAAGAAAAGAACCTTACAAC
>APFE031052621.1:0-17278 GCA_000404065.3 Pinus taeda
GCCCCCCATTTGGCATGTTGGCGATTAGTAATTTAAAATTCACAGGTATATGGTAAGAATGAAAGTCTACCCACATACAGAACAGAGTATTAGTATGAGTAGACTTTCATTCTAACTTACTAATACTCTGTTCTGTATGTGGGTAGACTTTCATTCTTACCCACTAATGCTCTGTTCTGTATGTGGGTAGACTTTCATTCTTACCATATACCTATGAATTTCAAATTACTAATCTATTTCCTTAAACCAAACCCTTAACCTCTTAACCACTTCAAAACCATTTAAGAATCACATTCCTGTAACACATTATTTTAATACAAATACTTTCAAATTAATATATATATAAAAGAAATGAAAAAAATATTTTAAAAACCAATCAAAACCATTATATATATACACACAACCACCTAATGCATATTCTGCAAAGCTATTTACGATTGCAAAACCAAAACAAGTGCTGCATGCAGCCGGTAGTCCCTGCCATCAAGCACAAATGAAGCCCTTTTCTGATTTGTGCTTCAGTCTTATCATTGTGATTTGGATGAAGAAAGGCCACTTCGCCTGAACCCCATGTCAAACCGGGTTTTATTTCTAATAGAGTGATTTGGTCCCCTTACATTTCATTAGAGACACGTTTAAATGATACCTAAGGGAAGGATGCTCCAAGACAATCATTGCCCACCTCAGAAGCATGCCTATATAGTATATGCATACCCAACCATATCTAATATCCACGCATGGTTGAAGAAATTGTGTGACTGAAAGTTCAATTCACTACACAAATTCCCCTCAATGAAATGATCCAGTTATTCCAAACTCTTCTCTTCAATAAATTGAAAGAAGCAAATAGCTTGCTACAAGTGAAATTTAGAAACAGGCCTGGTGCTGGGTATTGTCCTATGGTGTATGAATACATGCCTAACGGAAGCCTGGGGGGAAACAATGGAGGGCCTCTGAATTGGGATAGTAGATACAAAATTGCAGTGGAGGCTGCCAAGGGCTTGCGCTATATTCACCATGATTGTTCGCCGCTTATACTTCATCGCGATGTGAAGTCCAACAATATACTTTTGGATTCCAATTTTGAAGCACATATCGCTGATTTTGGCCTGGCCAGGTTACTGCATCATTCAGGGACCTCGGAGTGCATGTCTTCAATAGCAGGCTTTTTTGGTTACATAGCTCCTAGTAAATTGTCGTTTTTATGCTCAAGTATTTGTGTTTGGGTTACCTGAGAGTTTTAGGCTACACATTGTATCATTGTTTTTTTGAGATTCCCGCGCTTTTCGAGAAGCTTAGTGCTCTGATTTTCCCATTCTAATAATGATTTTATAGGAGCGAGCCTTTCCATCAAATGACCCGAATTAAAAATAAATGGAAAATAAAGTGATGACTTTACTATTTTATGTGATAATCATCTTGTGATAATTATTGAATTGACAGAGTATGTGTACACTCTGATAATCATAATGATAATCTTTATTTATGAAATGCAGTAGTCTATAAAGCGACTTTTTGAAAGCTTTTCCAGCGGAT
Source organism: Pinus taeda (assembly GCA_000404065.3). Lineage (NCBI taxonomy): Eukaryota > Viridiplantae > Streptophyta > Pinopsida > Pinales > Pinaceae > Pinus > Pinus taeda. The sequence goes on from APFE031052621.1 coordinate 1,537, forward strand.
TTTTCCGGTCAAAATCCGGCAGCAATTCATTGGAATCCCAAGTTTGATAGCTAGTTTCTGCATAATCAATGGCTCCTAGGGGTTTTTCACGGCGCTGAATCCAAATATGCAGTTAAAAAACCATTTTAACTGCTAAAAATCAAGATTTAACCTCATTTCTTCCGCCGGATTCCGTCACCGGAATCTCCAAAAAGTCGCATTATAGACAACTCCGTATGAAATTAGATGTAAATGATATAAGAAGTACTATGGTATACTATGTATATCTTTATTGGCCACATCGCTAGATGAATTACATCTTTTCATCCAATTCTCTACTTTTTCATCCAATTCTCTATTTTTGAACCTTATTGCATACCGTTCATATATGTACCTATGATGTATATAGTGCTATCTGGTTTTTTAGGATTGGAAAGCATGCTTGTTTTCCCTGGTAAATATATGTTAATATTTGATATGGTTGAGTGATGACTATAATTATATTTTGATCCAATATAATAAATTAATAATACATTATATTTTTTTCCATATTGGAAAAAACTAATTCATAGATGTAATTATAATTAGAAACACTGAAGATTCATGAAAATGAGCTTGGTCATTGCATTAACAAACATGGAAATTTATACAAACTGATAGCCGTAAATTCTATAGTAATCCGCTGACTACCGCCGCTTGCTGCCGACTTCTCCAGAAGACGCCGACTTCTAGACCCTGTAATTAATCTACCTGCATTAATAGAGGGTAGTTGGAATTAATACCTTCCAACACTCCCCCTTAATTCCAACTATATAACAAACATACTCTTAATTGATATGCCCGCTGGTCTAAGTCTCAGCTAGGATTACAACAAAACATTTCATTTTTGCCTTCTTGCTAAAGGCTCCATGCTTGTTCATTTGTTGGTACAGTTTCATCTTCACCTTCCTGGGTTTCCTTATGAAATTCCTTTGCTCCTTGCTTACGTACTTAACGTCAACAACATCTTCTGGATTGGGATGCAATGCAAGATCCCAAACAAAGTAATCTAATTCATGTTCTCCCCACTTTCCATGAGGAACTAGCAAATGAGCCATCAAAATGTAGTCATTTTTTAACATGAGCGGCCTCCGAAGAACATCCATGGTAGTATCCTCCACAGTAGCAGTCATCTTGAAATCTCTGATCCGAAGAATTTCAGCTGGTGTGCGTGAGCAGAGTATCTCTGTCAGAGCCCTAAAATCTGGGTACTGGCTCATCAATTCAGTTTTGGCAATAATGGCATCCCTCTCTGCTGGATCATGCATCCAGAGAACCACTGCTTTCTGCACAAACCATGGACAAACTTTGCGATCAGAAAGTTTTCTATAAGATCCATTCTTTCCTAGAAGTCAAAAAAACAAAACTGATTGCTTGAAATCTGACATTTAACAAACATCGCATCCTATATAGGAAGTCTTAGATGTGCCTGTGATCACTTGGTGCAATTTAACAACCATTCAATGGGGTCCCACAGACCACTTCTTTGAAGAATACAGATCATTCCTTTGAAGAATTGAATTGCAGTGTACATGATAACCATGTCTTGTTAACTATAACCATATCTTGTTAACTATAGATATCAATTCTGACAAATGGAAATTAAGAAAACAAATTTTAGTCTAAAATCCGAGGCCACCAAATTTCCATCAATCTATTAAATTTAAACTGAAGTGGTTCAGAATTGTTAAGAATTGCTCTAAATTAGAAATTTTGGAACGGTTCAAAATTGCAAAAAACTTTCGAGGCAAATTCAACCTGATAGAAATTTAAGTCATAATCTATTTTTATACCATTCTAAAAAGAATTTTAGCCAAAAAAATATGCTATCGAATGCCAGTGATCTACACCGACAATACATCCTGCCTTGCCATAATACTTGACAGGCTAGAGCTTCATAGCTTGCATTGGTAAACATACGAACTAATGAGCTTTTTCTAGTTCAACCAAGTAATGGGTCAGGGGTACAGGAATGGGTTTTAGGGGTTGCATAATTGTAATGGGGAAAGGAATCAGTTATACTCTTTTAGGGTTTTAAATGGGGTTTTACTGTTCTCCAAGTAATGGGTGTTAGAAATTGTATTACTATTTAGTAAAACAAAACTTTCGTGGTTTATATTTATCTGCTCGTTTCAGGCTTTTGTCAGGCACCTTGACCTCAAAACTTTTCCAAACATGGTGAGACTGTGATAATGTAAAATCTCACCGTATTCCATTACCCAAAATACATGACTTTTATGTAAAAACCTATCAAAACATCATGAAACTATGATCCCAAAAATGGTGCCTTTGACATAATGTTTATCCCACTCAGTGGGGAGCCTAATTAACAGGCTTTTACTCTTCAACCAGGAAAGGCGATTGATAAACTGTTCAAACTCACCAAGACATCTATAATAAAAAGATGAAGCTACCATCTATGACAAAAAATTGTAACCGCAGTGAGAAGATGCATACTCGGATGAATCAGGTTGTGTTTGAGCCCTGAGATCATGGCAAAATAACAAAAAAAAAAAAACGTACAGGCAAAATCAATGTAATGTCATGATATAATGCTTAAAATACCTGTAGATTTCCACACAATTCTGCATGCAAAAATGTGGAGATATCTTCCTTGTAGAACTGCCAATAAATTAAAATTTGCAGGGTTAGAGTCTTCAAGCAAACACTAGGTATCCTAGTACCATAGCACACTCTAGATGAGCTACCCAACAGGTGGCATGACTGGAAAAAGAGAAGGGGGCTGTAATAATCCCTTCGCCAGTCCAGATAAAAATTCTTGACATTAGCTGTTTCAATGAAATTTTATATAAATTTTAAACTCCCAGAATGAAGCTGGAATGTGACCCATATAGTGAAAATAATATTAAAACATTCAAGAATCCCAATAGCAAAGTTGTTCTTATGTTTAATGGCAAAGTTGACCTATTGTGGTGGATAACAGCTACTCCATTCAACACGCAGAACCTTCATGGCTTTCATTGGAATGTCGAATATCTCACGCCTGCTAGTCTTTGAATCAAAAGCTTATATTTTTATCTTCCAGCCATTTTTATAAAGAGATCAAACATTCATAAAAAGGGTAAAATATCTTCATTGTGCTCATATGAAAACACCAATGCATTCCAAGATTGAAGCAATGATAGAGGTAAGGCTCTCCATTGCAAATTTATTATACTTTTCATTCAAATGTACAAGAACCAGAACGATTGTAAAGGAAGCTGAATGTAAATACCATAACTGTACCCAGTAGCAGAATACAAAAATTGAAGCAAAGAACCATATAACGAAACTAAACCTACACATCAGAATTGAAAGCTTGTTGCAGTAAACTAGGCTTGAAGAAGATAATGTCAACCACATAACATATCTAGAATTCTCTGGCACAATTGTTGTCTAGGTGTGGCAACACAGAGGTCATAGACTCATTGTTGAATACATTCAAGAAACTGGAGGACTCCCATTAAATGAGCTAGCACTTTGGATACTCAGTGGACCACTGTTATGCAGACTCTTTCTCGATGTCAGATGGCATTGTTCCTGTGAAGGAAATTAATTCATGAGATTCGAAGAAATAGCTATACAAAAGATAATGACAATCTTGACATCAAAGGCTCTGACAGAAACCTAGAAAGGATCTCTGGAATCTAAACGCAACAATAAAGGCAACAATTAATACTTCAAACTCCATAGTCGAGTAAAAATGTAGATCAGACTTGTAAGATTAGTTGTATTTAAAGTCAATTTAACCCTAAATCTATATTGATATCATTTCAAACATCAAAGCAGCTGAAGCATGCAAGGTACATATCAATCAGACAAATTAATCCACAGAGAACGTCATTAAGCCCATCAAATACAAGAAATCTGACTGCAAAGTAAGGATACAATGGAAGCCTACTTGGATCCAAATTACTATCCCCACACAAGAACTGTAAATATGTTACTCCCTTTTATGATTTTTTACCATCATTCAAATAAATTATATATTTCTATTCAACTTTCCCACTTATTCTTAAGGGTGTGAAAATGCCCTTGCATCTTCTGATTTACACTATTATATCCTCTAAAAAGAATAAAGACACATGTTATGTCAGAAATAATGAAAAACCCCTTAAAGACAGTATAACCTTATGCAAGCAGTAAAGAGCTTTGAGAAAGACTGCAGATATCCGTGCACTCTACAAAGGTGTTGCACTGCGGAAGTGGCAGGATAAACAGATAATGCAACAAGTACCTGCTGACACGGAACAGTGACTTGAGCAGTAATTAGCATACATGCTTGGCACCCTGCGGCCATTATAGTGTTATTTTGTGCTCATTATAGTTTCGAGACATTGCCTTAATTTTTCTGACAGAAGCAGCACGGAATACCAACAATGGCTAAATTACTTATTTATCTTCAGGTTTTAAGGAAAAAGGGTCTAGAATACACTCGTGTGAATTAAAAGACAATTAATGGTTCAGATTCCACAGCTAAGTAACAGGATTATTGGGTGACAACCAAAAAGGTCGTAGTTCTAATAATTTTCATTCAATCGAAGGCGATTTCAATCTACAACTGCCAATATTTATAATCTATACCAATCACTCCGCAATGCAACCACCACATGGAGCATTCTATCAGAACCTCGTTTGACACAACAATAAACACCAGACCACCAGCAGACAGCATACCTTACCAGGTAGTTTCACTACATATATACCTTAACATTTTCGATTGATAAATTGTGTATATTGAGAATCGCTAAAACATTACATCAGAAGGAGCTTATACAATTCGTTATGCATCAAACAAGCAAACATCCGAAACATCTGGCTGTGCTAATGAATAGACAAATCTGATTGCCACAGAAAAACAGAAGCAACCTGCCTAGATCCACATTACTGCTTGAAGCTAGCATTTGCTAAGAGTATTGGCTTGTAGTCTGGTATTAAACTGATTAGTTTGTTTGACATAGAGGGATTTCTATTTCCGCTGACTGAGCGTAAATAAATGCTCTTACCAAATACTCGTTCTTTGATTAAAAATAATCTAAATTACAAGGACAATGACGGATCTTGCACCACAGTTATACAAACATTCAAGAAAAATAAAGCTTAATGTACAGACCATAAGCAACAGTACAAAAGATCAAGAGAAATTTACAGATTGCGAATTCGCCATGGCCGTTTGTCTCCCACGACAGTTTGTCTCCCGCGAGGAATATCACTGTGCGTCTGTCCGCTTCCTCATTCAGTTTTGGATCAGTGGGATCAACGACCACGATTCATTCAATCGTCTAACACCACAAATCTATGGTCAACAATAAGACACAGGGGCGGCTGGGGTCATTCATTTCAAATGGAAACGCCTTACGGCGTAATTATTCAAAATTTCTACATGACATATCGTCAATTGTTCCTGTGACCATTTCTTCTGTTGCTTGTACATTCCCTTCAGGTGTCTTTACGCTTTGGCCTTCAAGATTAATCATATCATTGAAGCTCTGCCATTCTTTGTCTAGCTCTGTTCTATTTGATGGTGGTTGGCTGATGAGAATGGGAGGACCTTCCTGTGGAGAAGTTAACACCTGTTGTTGTTCAGGCCCTTTTGATTGGGCAGTATCCCTTACTGACTTTTGGCTCTTGCCATGGTCATTTTCGGATTTTTTAGAGTGTTCCGATACTTCTTTCTCATATTTGGATTTAGATTTATCTGTATCAGAACTTTCACTAAGGCTAATGCTTGGAGTGGGTTCCCTTGCGGGTTCTAAGCTTAGCTTATCTAAAGGGATATTGGCTAGCCTTCTTTCCCTGTATGTCTTGAATCTCTAAAACTCTGTTGGGGAGAAACGCGTTTGAGCTGTTTTTAGAATTTCTTCAAGCGTGCTTTTTTGTTGAAACACATCATCAAAAGGATCTGCTTCTTTGATGAACACTTTTATTTTAACCGCGATAGTGAAATTCTCAGCTACATCGTGAGGGTCAAATGGTCTTGCTGTGAATTTTAATAACTGCAGACAGGTTATATTGTTCACTTCTTTGAAAGCGTGACCTATATCAAACAATGAGAAGGCCCCACAGGCTACAGGAAATTGTGGCCATATATCTTTCTTCTTATCCTTTAAATCCTTAGTCAAACCTCCTTCTCCGCAGGTTTGATAAGCAATTTCCCTGGCCAAGAGTTTATTGGGCACATACAAAGGTAATATGTGAGGGGAAGAAGCACTTCCGAAGACTCTAACATATGTAAACAATTCCTCTCCAAACCATTTCACGACTGTTTGTATGTCTACTTCTACTTCTGGAGAGCATCTTGGAGCATCTTTGTCGTACAATGTCTTGTAGAGGGGTAACATGACTCCATGACAAATTTGTAGAAAAATGGGGGGAATTTAGAATCCCACAACTCTTTATGATAAACATGAATGGGTAGAGGGTCTTGAGTTGTCCATTTCCACCCCATTACAGGAAACTTTGAAACATAGCAAATTGCATCCATCACATATGCTGATAAATAAAATGGGGGATAAATTCTTTGGGAAGCAACTCTTTTAGAACAGTAATTTACAATAGCAGTAGCTAAGTTATCTGACAGTATTCTAGACCAATCTAAAATGATAGAATTAACAGCAGCATCCAACAGTGGTAGCCACTTGGATGAAAATTTGTTAATATCTGGCCTCCCATAAAGCCTACAGATCATAGCAGCAGCAAAGCAATATGGGGAAGTGAGGGAACCAGTACTATATATACCATGTTTATCCTTTTTCAGCGGTTCATCCCTCCTTGACCAGTCTTTAGTGGATTCTGCCAAGTCTTCATTTTCTTTGGTAAATTTCTCCACGAACTGTTTGTTATAAATCGCTTGAGGTTCTAGCAAATGATACATAAGCTTCAAATCTTGCTGAGCAAATGAGCCGATCAATCCTTGGCCCTGAGTTTTAAACTGTCTGTTTTTAATATCGGCGCTATCCAGAACCCACTTAATCATGTATGTGTAGGGGAGAATTTTGGGTCTTGCAGCTATCCGGTGCAGAAATGAACAAGCTAAGTCTGCAACTTATGCTTCGGACGATGTTGATGAACCTGCAGAAGCCGTAAATTCCATTACCTTAGGATCCTCTTCCTCAAGTAGATTATACATGCCTTCCCAGGTGGAAATACCTGCTTCGCTGTTGCATGTGGTGTCTGTGTATAGGGGCGCCATTTCTTTATCCTCGGACATGGGAGCTTTGCCTTTCTTACCCATAGCTTCATGTTTACTGCTTTGTATAGCTTTTCATTCTTCGTTCCTGCAGTTTACAAGTGAGGTGAAAGTAATGATAAGGAACAGTGACGGGAAAGCTATAAATGCCAAAGACATGCAAAAGTATACCACCTTACGTGAACTGGCTCTTGATAAACACAAAATCACATTTTATTAACAATTGGCAACTACTTCATTAATGAGCATTAAAGCGCATAACCAGTCTTGTTTTATGGAAAAAGATTTTTTCTTGGATAGTGGACCCGAGAAATCTACGATGGAGCGATTTTGCGATTTGTTTTGCAATATCGTAGATCGCAGTATCGCAATATCGCATAATCGTAGATCGCAATATTGTGAGTTTCTTTGTTGTCCTATTACGAGGTTACTTTGCCACTTTATTGTAATTTTGTGATATCGCATAATCGCAAGATCGCATGTCGTAGTATCGCATGTCGCAATATCGCATGATTGTAAGATGTGCATATTTTGTGTTAAGCAATTTCTTGCGATGTGCGATCTTGCGATATGCGCTATCACAAATCGGTATTTTCTGTGATTTTTAATCATAAGTGAGCTTCTAAGACCTGCGATGCGATATATGTTTATCCTTGTGCAGTTTCGCATCGCATTCTCGTGATTTTGGAGTTTAGCTTGTAAGTAGGCATACTATCATCCTCTCTGCGATGTGATATCCTTTAAGGAGTGATTTTACCTTCCTTCATCACAAAACTTAAGTTTTTTAGATTTCGCAAGGGTCTTTTCTTAAGTTTATGATGATAAGTTTTATTGAAAAGGAAATACAATCACTAATTGATTTTTTGAAATTTTTTGACTAAGGGTCGCCTTTTATTTAGTATTAGTAATAACACTAAACAAAAAAAGGGGGGTTGTTGGTGGTCACAATAGAACCACAGAAAGCCAGGGCTCTTTATATGTTTCTCCCAATACAAAATTATCACAACATGTTCTGTCCTAGTGTATAATCCATGCAAAAAGTGAGAAATTGTTGAGCATATATAAAAGCTAGCTAGTCCTAACTCCTCGCACAAAAGCTAATGCACATCATGACTATATTTGACATATTTCATATCATTTTATCATTCCAAGTTAATGCATGCAAGCAACACTTTTCAACACTTGACATTACAATGAAGCAGATACATCTCACAACTCAAGGAAGCTACCCTTTTGCTAAGATGCTGCAACTGGGAGGGTATCCTAATAAACTAAATTTCACCCACAAGACATTCACCTTGGTGGGGGGCATAACAATGTCCCCGCTTTACCAACCAAGCAACCAAATTGTATGTTTTTGCTTATGTTTTAATGGTAGACAGGTGGGGATGTTTTCATTTTATTAGCATACTCTTTAGTTAACTATTTTGATAATTTGATATGTTACCAAAGGAGGAGTTGTCAATTTGTTCTTTAGAATGAATATTTAATTTCCGCTAGAGGACAAAGATAATACTTAGTGAAAATCATCTCACCCTTTTATATCTTAGCCTTTAGAAGAGAAAAGTGACTATGAAGTGTTTGCCCATGACATTTGTGCACAAACAATATACAAAATATATTGAATTGTCACCTTAATGCGCCTAGGTGTACCAACAATGATATTCACGCCTCTATGCAATGCATATTCTTGTCGAACATAGGGAGCACCTCCATATACAGCGGATGAATGAAGGCCAACTGCTCCACCATAAACCTCAAAGTTAGCATGGACCTGCATTACAAAACATTTCTTACATGGAATTCCTAAAGTCACAAGCATAAATAAATTACAAATGAACTTTTTGAACAATTTCAATATCAAATTAGACTGTAGATGATATAAAAAGCTCCAAACTTTTTAAAAGCCTACCTGTTTTGCAAGCTCCCTTGTTGGAACTAACACAATCACAATGGGGGGCCTTCCATAGGTTGTATTCCTACCTTTGGCATTTGGACCATTTGTTAACGACTCCACAATAGGCAACACAAATGCAAATGTTTTACCCTGAAAAAATTCATGTATACATATCAGTAAATATGATATTGATATAAATTATAAAATCTAGACTTCTAGTACAGAGAAAAGATTTATCATTTAAGATTTTTATCCCTCACTGAAAATCTTGAACAAAAAACAAATCAAATGTTGTCTTAAATTAATTAATGGATGCTCAAACCAGATGAGCACACATTGAACTTGGTATTTTAGTCTGAACAACAACTCTAGACTATGAAATAATTAGTAACAAATCAAGAACCACATAAATCCAAGGCTCTTTATATGTTTCTCCCAATACAAAATTATCATTCCCTACTCTGTCTCTGTGTATAATCCACAAAAAAGTGAGAAATTGTTGAGCATCTATAAAATCTAGCTAGTATTGACTCCTCACACAAAAGCCAATGCACATCATGACTATATTTAACATATTTCATATCATTTTATCACCTCCATTCAATGCATGCAAATGACACTTTTCAACACTTGAAATTTCAATGAAGCATATACATCTCACAACTCGAGGAAGCTACATGTGTTTGGTTCTATTTTCTTCATTCCATAGAAGGATTTTATGGTTCATTCCAAGTCTTCTTTGATAGAATTTGATCCAGGTGATATCATGTTGGATTTCTAGAGATTCCATTTTCACAGGGAAATAAAGGAAAATCCCTGGTTATTAGCACAAGAAGCCATCTATGAAATTTCTCCAATAGTTTTTCTATTTCAAATATGGAAGGCCTGGAATGTAGTCCCAATGATGAAGGAGAATTCTGGATAGTTCTAAGAGGCTTAAATATTGCTTTACAAAGAGAGATCTGAGAGTTGATTATCCGGAGAGATTCCAAAGTGGTCATTGAAGCATTGTTGGATAATTAGAGTGAACCATATGGAAGCATTCATTTTGTTCCTTGATGCATTCCTTGTGTTCCCTGCCTTCCATGAACAAAGGGATGTGTTGGATACATAAGCATTGTATCCCCATTTTCATGCAATAGTAAAGAATTTCCTTAGGGAGATAGATAGATAGACAAACATGGGGGAGTGATTACATAATGGCTCACAATATTCAAGTAGAAGCTCTTTCTTACAATCCTGAATCAGTTTTCCTTAAATGGATAAGTGGGTGAATCTAATATATTATGCCTTGCACCCCAGGGAATATGATATCCAGCTTCAACTCTATCCGAGGTTGAGCAGTAAATAGGACATGAGACCTCTGATATCTAGAATAAATCAATCGTGTTTCCTATTCTTCTCTGATCCACCTAGATGCCATGTTTGTGGCTTGTACTGACCTTTCTCTAGTATTGCAGGTATGAAAACCTTCGAATTGTGATTGGCAAGGTCTTGTTCGTAATATAGTTTTATTTTCAACATCATGCTCACAAGGTCACTTGGGTGCACATTATCAAAAATTATGGGACCAAATCCGGGTACTGAACCCTATAAAGATTATCTTAAAATCACCTCCAACTCTTTTCTAGTTGTAAATTCCCTTTGTTGTCGATCCAAAGTAGATTGAATTTTGTTGGTCAGTCTTACTAAACATCCAAGGAATTCCTTAGAAAACCACTTACAGTTCACTATGATGAAATGAAACTCCTGAAAATATATGATTTCTCTAGCTTTGTGCAAAGATCATGCTATGGCTCTTCGCCTCTCTTAAACCTTTGTGGGGTCATCATAGTGAGATTGTATTCTGAGTGTTGGAATATTCATTTCACACAGTTGAGAAAACTATTCCCATCTCATAACTGGCTTGTTGGAATGCTCAGATTTCCAATTGAACAAAAACACTCTTAAGTCATCACATACTCGGTAAATTTTGGAAACCTTTCTAAAATTGTTTTGGCCGTTTGTTGCACACGATGAGAAAACTTATTCAATGGACTAGATGACCTTGCATCCACTGTACATATGGTTTTGGATAATTCAACAAAGCCAATGAAACGATCCCTAAGCCTGTAAATGCATTAGACCGATGATAAGTACAATTCTGAACTTTCAAAAGTTTAATCAATATGAGTGAAAACTGTGACACAAGTGAGAAAGTATTTTGCTCTTATAGAATTGGAAACAATAAATCTTAGCCAATATACTATATCTTCTTCAAGTTCTTGCAGCTTTTTGGGTTATTTGTTGTCTGGTTTTTTGAACAGGCTGCAAATTATGAGAAAGAAAAAAGGGCTCCCAGGACCAGGGAACATGAGATCATGAAAAGCTTGGAACTCATGCTGACCCACAAGGTCCCAAATTGAGATTCTAGTATCATCATCTTCCAGGACCTTGATTTTGATACCCTGATTTCTTGTGGTCGGTTCAACTGGGTTCACAAGATCTTTTATTTTGTCTATGGATGGAATCTTGGCTCAAGCAAAACTCTGCAATACGGAATTACATAGAGTTGTTTTACCTGCAGCCAAAATTGCAGATATTGGTCATTTGAATTGGAAAAATCAATCTTAGTTGTCCAATTTATCATGGAATACCTAATAACATTCATAACAAGGATAAGTCGTCTAATTTCAAAAACTATAAAATTTTCTTACACTTATGAATTTTGAAAAGCTTAAACCTCTTTATAGGTCATATTTTATTTTATTTCAAATAATGAATAATCTTCCTCGTGGCCATTGCATGATCGATCTATCTATCTATAGTTGTTTTAAGTATTATATATAATATATTAACATTTTCCTCACTGAATATTTCAACAATATATAGAAGTACATTGGATCATTGCCTTTACCTTTGTGTATAATGAGAAATTGATTAAGGGTGAATAGGGAGAGTCATAAATCTTGCCTGCAAATTCTTGTCCACGGAGGAAAACTCTAGCAGTTTTGGGCACTGTCATGGGCATGTCTTCCAAAAAATCAATTTGTGGCTCAGCATTGGCATTTTGTAAGCTCTTGAAAATAGATGATTTCTCCATATTTATGCAAAGAGCGTGCTATGGCTCTTCGCCTCTCTTCAACCTTTATGGGGTCATCATAGTGAGATTGTATTCTCAGTGCTGGAATATTTGTTTCACACAGTTGAGAAAACTCTTCCCATTTCATAACTGACTTGTTGAAATGCTCAGATTTCCAATTGAACAACAACGTTCTTAATTCATCGCATACTCGGTAGATTTTGGGAACCCTTTCTAAAAAAAAATTGGTTGTTTGTTGCACATGATGAGCAACCTTATTCACTAAACTAGATGACCTTGCATCCACTATATATACTATTGAGGATAATTCAACAAATCTAGTGAAACAATCAATAAGCCTGTAAACACATTGGACCGTTGATAAGTACAATTCTAAACTTTTAGAAGTTTTATTAATATGAGTGAAAACTGTGACATGAGTGAGAAACGATTCTACTCTTCTGGAATTGGAAATAATAAATGTTAGACAATATACTATATCTTCTTCGAGTTATTGAAGATTTTTGGGTTGTCTGTTGTCTAGTTTTCTAAACAGTTTGCAAATTATGAGAAAGAAAGATGGGCCCCCAGGAATAGGGAACATGAGATCATGAAAATCATGGAACTCATGTTGACCTGCAAGGTCCCAAATTAATATTCTAGTATCATCATCTTCCAGGACCTTGATTTTGATACCCTAAGTTCTTGTGATGGGTTCAACTGGGTTCACAAGAGATTTTATTTGGTCTACTGATGGAATCTTGGCTCGAGAAAACTTTGTAATATGGAATTACATAGAGTTGTTTTACCTACAACCAAAATTATAGATATTGGTCATTTGAATTGGAAAAATAATCTTGGTTGTCCAATTTATCATGAAATACACCTAATAACATTCATAACAAGGATAATTCATCTAATTTCAGAAACTGTAAAATTTTCTTACTCTTATGAATTTTGAAAAGCTTAAACCTCTTTTTAGGTCATATTTTATTTTATTCCAAATAATGAATAATCTGCCTCGTGGTCAATGCATGATCGATCTATCTATCTATAGTTGTTTTTAAGTATTATATATAATATATTATCATTGTCCTCACTAAATATTTCAACAATATATAGAAGTAGATTGGATCATTGCCTTTATCTTTGTGTATAATGAGAAATTGAATAAGGGTGAATAGGGAAAGTCATAAATCTTCATTGCAAATTCTTGTCCACAGAGGAAAACTCTAATAGTTTTGGGCATTGCCATAGGCATGTCTTCCAAAAAATCAATTTGTGGCTCGACATTGGCATTTTGTAAGCTCTTGAAAATAGAATATTTCTCTAGCTTTATGCATAGATCATGCTATGGCTCTTTGCCTCCCTTCAACCTTTGTGGGGTCATCATAGCGAGACTGTATTCTCAATGTTGGAATCTTCGTTTCACATAGTTGAGAAAACTCTTCCCATATCATAACTGGCTTGTTGGAATGCTTAAATTTCCAATTGAATAACAACACTCTTAAGTCATCGCATACTCATTAAATTTTGGGAACCCTTTCTAAAATTGTTTTGGTTGTTTGTTGCACATGATGAGCAACCTTATTCACTAAACCAGGTGATCTTGCATCCACTGTATATACGGTTTCGAATAATTCAAGAAATCCAATTAAATGATCCCTAAGCATGTAAACACATTGGACCGTTGATAAGTACGTATCTGAACTTTCAGAAGTTTTATCAATATGAATGAAAATTGTGACATGAGTGAGAAAGGGTTTTGCTCTTCTGGAATTGGAAACGATAAATCTTAGCCAATATACTATATCTTCTTCAAGTTCTTGAAGATTTTAGGGTTGTCTATTATCTGGTTTTCTAAACAGGCTGCAAATTATGAGAAAGAAATATGGGCTCCCGAGACCAAGGAACATGAGATCATGAAAAGCATGGAACTCATGCTAACCCGTAAGGCCCCAAGTTGAGATTCTAGTATCATCATCTTCCAGGACCTTGATTTTGATACCCTGAGTTCTTGTGATGGGTTCATAAGAGTTTTTATTTTGTCTACTGATGGAATCCTAGCTCGAGAAAAACTCTGCAATATGGAATACATAGAGTTGTTTTACTTGCAGCCAAAATTGCAGATATTGGTCATTTAAATTGGAAAAGTAATCTTGGTTGTCCAATTTATCATGGAATATGTAATAACATTCATAACAAGGATAAGTCATCTAATTTCATAAGCTGTAAAATTTTCTTACTCTTATGAATTTTGAAAAGCTTAAACCTCTTTTTAGGTCATATTTTATTTTATTCCAAATAATGAATAATCTTCCCCGTGGTCATTGCATGATCGATCTATCTATCTGTAGTTGTTTTCAAGTATTATATATAATATATTATCATTGTCCTCACTGAATATTTCAACAATATATAGAATTAGATTGGATTGTTTCCTTTACCTTTATGTATAATGAGAAATTGATTAAGGGTGAATAGGGAAAGTCATAAATCGTCCCTGCAAATTCTTGTCCACAGAGGAAAACTCTAGCAATTTTGGGCACTGTCATGGGCATGTATTCTAGAAAATCAATCTGTGGCTCGGCATTGCCATTTTGTAAGCTCTTGAAAATATATTATTTCTCCATCTTTATGCAAAGAGCATGTTATGGCTCTTCGCCTCTCTTCAAACTTTGTGGGGTCATCATAGTGAGACTATATTCTCAGCGTTGGAATATTCATTTCACACGGTTGAGAAAAATCTTCCCATATCATAACTAGCTTGTTGGAATGCTCAAATTTCCAATTGAACAACAACACTCTTAAGTCATCACATAGATAAATTTTGGGAACCCTTTCTAAAAAAAATTGGTTATGGCTCTTCGCCTCTCTTCAAACTTTGTGGGGTCATCATGGTGAGACTATATTCTCAGCGTTGGAATATTCATTTCACACGGTTGAGAAAAATATTCCCATATCGTAACTAGCTTGTTGGAATGCTCAAATTTCCAATTGAACAACAACACTCTTAAGTCATCGCATAGATAAATTTTGGGAACCCTTTCTAAAAAAATTTGGTTGTTTACTACACACGATGAGCAACCTTATTCACTGATTCAGATGACCTTGCATCCACTGTATATACAGTTGGGGATAATTCAACAAAGCCAGTGAAACGATCTCTAAGCCTATAAATGCATTGGATCACTAATAAGTACAATTCTGAACTTTCAGAAGTTTTATCAATATGAGTGAAAACTATGACATGAGTGAGAAAGGATTCTTCTCTTCTAGAATTGAACACAATAAATATTAGCCAATATACTATATCTTCTTCAAGTTCTTGAAGCTTTTTGGGTTGTCTATTATCTAGTTTTTTGAACAAGCTACAAATTATGAGAAAGAAAGATGGGCTCCCGGGACCAGGGAACATGAGATCATGAAAAGCATGGAACTCATGTTGACTCACAAGGTCCCAAATTGAGATTCTAGTATCATCATCTTCCAGGACCTTAATTTTGATACCCTAAGTTCTTGTGATGCGTTCAACTAGGTTCACAAGAATTTTTATTTGGTCTACTAATGGAATCTT
>APFE031052628.1:20432-38119 GCA_000404065.3 Pinus taeda
TTGGCAAACCAAACATTCCACCATAAACTTTTGAATATCATATTTAAGGCCATCCCAAAAAAACTCCTTCTTAACCCTGTGGTAAGTTTTTAGAAATCCCGAGTGCCCTCCTAAGGGAGAGGCGTGCAATTCCATAAGGATGTTTTATTTGAGTTGGGAATTCTAACATAGGTATAAGCGATCTTTGTACCATAACGAATCATTTTTCCAGCTAAATGTATCATATGTACTGGATCTTGTTGTAACTTTTGAATGAGTGCCCACACTTCTTCGTCATTCTTCCATTCATCCCTTGCTTCATTTATCCTATCTGGTTGGATAATAGAAATGGAAAAAAGCAATGCTTCCACATCCTCATCCTTTCTTGAAAGTGCATCTGCCACAACATTTTGCTTCCCTTTTTTGCATATGATTTCAAAGTCATAACCCAACATCTTTGTGACCCATTTTTGCTGTTATTCTGAAGATAATCTTTGTTCTAAAATTTATTTAAGACTATCATGATTCGTTTTTACCTTGAAGTGTCTTCCCATTAGGTAGCGTTGCCATTTCTTAAGTGCATGTAGTATTGCCAACATTTCCTTCTCATAGATATCTTTTTGTAAATACTTTCCTTTGATTGGATGACTTTCAAAAGAAAATGGGTCTTTCTTCTTGCATTAAAACAACACCAATTCCATTTCCTGAGGCATCATATTCCACACTAAAGGTTTTTGTGAAGTTTGACGTAGCTAAGACCGGTGCTTGGCACATTACCTCTTTAAGATGTTCAAAGGCCTTCATTGCTTCTGGAGTCCATAAAAATGCATCTTTCTTCAATAATGTTGTTAGAGGTGATGCTATTCTCCCATAATTCTTAACAAACTTGCGATAATGCACTGTCAACCTGAGAAATCCTCTCAGATGCTTTATGGATGTGGGAATTTTCCATTCCTTAATGACTTTACTTTTTCTAGGGTCTACCTTAACACCTTCATGAGATACAATATGACCCAGATATTCCGCCTCTTGTACTTGAAAGAAACATTTGGATCTTTTTGCATATAATTGTTTCTCCTCCAATAATTTGAGCACCCTGTCAACATGTTGAACATGATCCTTTCAGCTTGCTATAGATTGATATATCATCAAAAAATACTAACACAAGTTTTCTAAGGAAGGGTTTGAAAATGGAATTCATCAAACCTTGAAATGTAGAAGGTGCGTTGGTAAGGCCAAAAGGCATGACCAAAAATTCATAATGACCCTCATGAGTTCTAAATGCTGTTTTTGGGATGTCTTTAGTCTTCATTTTGATTTGATGATATCCTGAATGAAGATCCAACTTGGTGAGTAAATTGATCCATGCAATTCATCCAATAGTTCATCAATGATAGAAATGGGAAATTTATCTTTAATAGTGATCTTGTTGAGCTCCCTATAATCTGGGCACATGCACCATGATCCATCCTTCTTGTGCACCAACACTACTGGAGCAGAAAGAACTTTAATTGGGTTGAATTATACCAACCTCTATCATTTCTGTAACTATACGTTCAATTTCACTGTTTTGGGCATAATGATACCTGTAAGGCTTGATGTTTGGAGGGACACTTCTTGGAATAAAATGAATAGCATGATCATGATCACGAATAGGTGTGGTACCTTTGGGAGTCTCAAATACCTTGGAATGATTGTCCAAGACTTTTTGGAGATCTGGAGAAATAGATGATTTCGATGTGGGAACCTCTAGCGAACATAATTATGCAATTACGCTTCGTTCTTCTTTATTTAAAATATTTGTTATTCCATTAGAGCTGATTGTCTTTCCTGGCTTCCCTGTGATACCTCTTAATTACCCTTCCTTTCCTTCCAAAGAGAATTTCATGAAAATTTCTTGAAAATTAAAAGCTATTGTACCCAAGGATTGTATCCATTGGACTCCTAGTAAAACATCATCACCACCCATTGGAATGGAAAGCATTGAGATATTCAATACATATTCTCCCATGGATAGCTTGATCTTATGTCACTTTCCAGAGAAATTTATGGTTCCTCCACTTGCAACCATCACTTGACACTCTAGTGCTCGATATAGGAAGTAATTAAATTCATTGGCTATCTTACAATGAATAAAATTATGGGTACCACCCGAATCCATCAACACTATTACATTTTTCTTCTTGATATGTCCTTCTATCTTGATAGTTTGAGGAGTGGTAATTTCGGCCAATGCATTACATGATATGGTTGGATTCATTTCTTATTTCTCTAGGGTTTTTTACTGGTGTATATCCTCTTCTTTTAATGTTTCTTATTCCTTTTCTTCCTCTTCTTCACAATCTATGTAAAATAATTTCTTCTCATCACACTTATGGCCTTTAGTGTATTTGCTATCACAACTGCAACAAAGGCCTTTTGCTCTTTTTTCTTCCTATTGTTGGGGTGTCAACCTTGTAGGTTGTGGAAGGCTAGGGGAACAACACTTCCATCATTATAATTGTGAGTGGTAGGCTTCCTTATTGCCATAATTTTTCTTTCCATTTTTCTTACCAACCTGAATGCCTTATCCAATGAGTCAGGTTCCCAAAGGCAAACCTCATGTTGGATGTTATCCTTTAAAGTACCTATGAACACATCAGTCCTATGCTCCTCTGGAATATATTTTACCCTTATATTCAATTTTTGGAAGTCCTCAACGTTCTCCATCATTGAACCCTTTTGTCTGAGGTTTATCAACTGGCTAAAAAAAGCGTTGCTTTTTGTATACTCATAATGTGTTATCATTTTTTATGTAAAAATTGCCCAAGTGACAATTTATTTACGAGAGCAAAGCCATCGATACCATACAAACTGGTTTGGTTCCAAATATAAAGTTGCAATGCATACCTTTTGTGTGTTTTTCACATTATGGAGATCAAAATATTGCTCGATTTGTAGTATCCATGTTATAGGATCATTGCCATTAAATTTTCTCATATCGATCTTTAGAACATGGTGGTTCTTCAATCCAACGTTAGAGTCTATGAAATAATGATTAACATTTCTTTTGTTCTCATCATGAGTTTCCTTTACTACCCTCTCATCATTAGTAAGCATTTCTTGTGGCAACTTAATGAAATCTATCTTCAAATCTTCCATGCTGCCTTTCAGTTTTTCTTTTATGCTATCTATAGTAGCGTCCATGTCATTCATCTTAGCTTCCATGCTATCCATCATAGCTTCCACACCATCCATATTTACTTCCACGCCATTCATCTTAGCTTCCACGCCTTTCATTAAACCATCAATCTTAGCTTCTGTTACCTTTTGTGAGAGTGAATTTTGTTGCACTTGGTCTCAAAATTTTGATATATCATGTTGCATTTCTTCCTCGTGTTCATGAGTCATGCTACAAATTTTTGGTTGCTTACTAGTGTTTCCATTTTATTTCTTTGGGGAATCAATTAGTGATAATTATGCTTCACTATGCCCTTTGAACTTCAAACTAATTTTTCAACCCAAACTTATGCAAAATTTTAAAAAGACTACACACCTTTTTTTTTGTATGTCTAAAATTTCTTCTTGGAGTAGCCCTCTGAGTCCTCTTTCCAATGACACCAGTCTGATCAAAATTGGATTCTCCCAGAAAGAGTTATGCCCAATCTCCCAATATGACCTGATTATATAATTTTTTAGTAGAGAGAACTTGTACGATGTTCCACATGTCATTGTTTCGACCTTCAGATCTGAAAACGATACACAAAAAACTACATTCCATCCTATTTCTTCAACTTCTTACGAAATTTCAATCGGATGCTCAGAGAGAAAGTTATGACGATTTTCCCAAGGTCACCTATTTTGTAATTCGGGAGTCTGCAAAAACCCTAACTTCATCATATCATATCTCTGAAAATATAGCGAGACAAGATCTAAAATTTGGACCCGAGGTTCAGAACGATTTTGGTTCAAATGGGTTTTTATTGTAGCTTCTGAAACTTAGTAGAGAAAAAGTCATAGTAAAAATTCCACAATGACCTATTTGGAGCACCGAAACCCTAGAATCCAAAGCTCTGATACCAAATGTTAAGAAACCAGCTCACCAAAATATAGAAAATATAGATCAACGACTTTAGAATCAACCTCTTTGAGGGGGCAAACTGCTTTACATTACACAAATGAACAATTATTGGATGATACAAATGACAAAACCTCCTTTCTATATATAGGAGTCTAAGGGGTCACAATATAATCAAGCTGACATAACAATAATAATATAAGGGCACAACAATAACAATAGTGGGCTTCTATGGGGCAGAATAATAACAATATGGGGACAATAGGGGCACAACAATAACAATAATGGCTACAATGACAATAGTAATGGGGACCTAACAGAGTTGGTGCATTGGTGCATCCTCAGTGCTACTCCAGCTAACTGGAGATTCACTCAAGAGAAACTCATGCATGTTAGTTTAGAGAAAGACCCAATTGAGACTAGAGTGTAGGGACAATGTACTATCAGTTGTATGATTTTCCAAGTTGTACAGATCATGCATGAAATCAATTATGGGCCTAAGTTTATCTTGCACAGTTTTGGAAGAAGGATTTCCCAATTAAATATGGGTTAATCCTCTTAGGAATTGCGTAAACAAATAGGAGCATGACAGAAAGAAAAATTGGCTAGAGCAGGCTGGTGAGCCAGTGAGTAGATTATACTTGTGCATGAATTGTTCAGGAGGAACAAGAATTGTATTTTCTTCTTGGATTTCTGATTAATGTAATATAGATAGTTAGGGATTTGAGAAGTTGCTTTCCCCAGATAAATATTGTGTTATGTGTGATAGATATTCTTCCTATTACTGATTATTGTTTTCATCGATTATTATTGGTTTCCGCTGTTAAGGGTCGAGTAGATTCTTGTGTTGTGTTTTAGAAAATTAAATGGTTTGTTGAATCTACAAGAAAATCTACATGGTATTGGAGTTGATGACAGTATACTAGAGGATATTTCAAGTTTGGGGCTACAGGTGAAATTCGAATTTGCAATTCATACTACAGGATCGACAAATGGCTTTCTACGGTTTGAGACTCGAGTATGCTTTGGAAGGCATCTTGAATTACATAGCTTGAAAGGATAGGATGGAAGCAGTGCTAGAAGACAACGGCCTCAAGGAATTCATTGATCAAGACATTCCTAAGCCACGAACATTAGATGCTAATGATCTGGCTAAATGGAAGAAGTGTGTGGCAAAGGTGAGGCGAATAATACTTGAGGGAGTTTGAGACCACATTGTCTCAAGTCTCCATGGCAAGAAAACTCCGTATGCTCTTGGAAAACATTGACAAACTTATTTCAGAATAACGGTGACCTTAGGAAGTTAGCACTAAAGGAAAATCTCAGAAAGATCAAGATGGAGAAGGGTGACTCAATTCTGAAATACTTGACCAAGTTCACTCATTGTCAAGATGAGATTGGAAGTTTTAGAATAAACATTGTTGAGGATGATATGGTGAGCCTACCTCTTCTAGGACTCCCCAAGAGTTGGCACAGTTATTAGGACTCTACCAATGGGAGGGAGACGTTGCTAGATTCAAAATGACTGTGGTCGAATTTGGTACAGGAAGAGATTCAGAGGAGAACCAAGGATGGATCCTCATCAAAGATTGATGATGGGGAAAATTGTGCCTTAGCGGGTAATAAAAAGAAAGGGAAGGGAAAGGCATCCCATTCCAAATCAAATTCTTGTCATGGAGGCAAGAAGGACATGTCAAAAGTCAAGCGCTTTCATTGTCAGGAGCTGGGACATTTTGCTACAAATTGTCCGCTCAAGAAGTCCAATAAGAAGTCCTCATGAGGAGCGTCGAGTGAGGCTCTTGATCCAGGTGGATTTTAGTGGCCACCCGCCTATTCCACTTGGACCACCACCATTGTTTCTTTTATTTTTCAGTTTCCTTAATTGTAGCACAATTTACTATTTTTGGCAGTTTTTTCAAGTCCTGAACTTCCGGAGCGCTTTTGAGGCCCTAAATGACATTTTTTGGAAAAATCACTAAAAGGGATTATATCCCTCAGATCGATATTTCTAGCGAGGTATCGTATTTGTTAAACAAAGATCATATGCCAATGTTACGACCCTGGGAAGTTGATGTACCAATTTACCTGAACGGGGCCCATAGTTTGGCGTTTCATCTCCTAGGGTTAGGTTTTTGAATGTTTGGGGATTTCCATCGCTTCTCAATAATAAATAGGCCCTCAAGCCTCATTGTAACACAATTCAGAGGCATGTAGCCACCACATCTCTTCTTAGAGATAAGATACCATCGCCCGAGCTAGTTTATTTCCATTCTATATGTAAGCATATTTCAGTTCTTTGATATTCATGAAATGAAGTTTTATTTCTGCTGCATTTATGTGTTTATGGTTATATCTGTAATTTGTTGCATTCCTGTTTAAATTTGAATCAGTGGCATCAGAGCAGTTTGCTCTTTCTCGATCCTTCTTTGCATGTCCCCAACAAGGTAAGGGTATAAGGAGTTAGGGTTCGATCTGCTTGAACCTATGCAAGATCATCCTTGCAAACCCCGACGACCGACCACGGGGGAAGAAAAGAATGACAAGGAAGCAGGAGATCCTATCAAAATATTACTTGAGGCTCTCTAGAAACAAAGGAACGCGATGATGGATAACTTTGCCGAGATCCTTCAACGATTTCCCACCCATGGCTCATCCACATCCAGTAGCCACTCTGGAGGCGCCACTCTTTTTAAGATACGAGTAAACTTTGACATTCCCATTTTTGAGGGCCAAATAGATGCAGAAACAATAGATAAATGGTTAAATCTACTAGAAGGATCTTTTTCTGTTCATGAATTTTCCATCCTGGAAAAGATTACTTTTTCTCTTCTCAAAGCTGCCCCCCACATCAAGGACTGGTGGTAACCTACTGTGAGTAGAAGTATGAAAGTGCATCTAGACTATTTTTAGCCGCACCCATTTGGAATTCATTTTGGGGCACCATTAAGGAGCAGTATTACCTCGTTGGGAGCTATGAGGATAAATACATAAAGTGGACCATGTTGCGGCAGGGAAGGGACCAAGACATGCTCAAGTTTACTAATGTTTTTCATACCCTTCGCATGAAGTTGGGTATCATGGACTCCGAGAAACATTTGGTACTCAAGTACCGTGACTGCCTACCCAGGTACATCTAGGATGATATGGAGTTCCTGGACATCTCCTCACTCGACATGACGTACCGATACACTGTCAATATTGCGTAGAATCTTAAACAGAAAAAACAAGACTTTGGATCTGTGAATCCGAAGCAACACAGGACAAAGCCAAGGTGAGGTGGTCTAAGACAACCCACCAAAGCCGCAAGAAAAGAAAAACATCGCAAATCTGAAGAAGGACACGGGAAAGTGGTGTGAGTTCCATAAGAGCTCCACTCACAACACAAGTGAGTGTCGGGCCAGTGGCCAAGCTGAAGGCTTCTGAATTAGATGCATGTTTTGACTCTGAGTCAGAACCGGACAAGGGGAATGAAAAAGGGAAGAAGATTATTTATGCAAATCCCAATGCCACCATTTCGACGACAAAGATCCAAGAGGAGGAACTCGAAGATCCAGAGGAGGAGGAGTGCCTCTTACACTCCTAGATATGGGTAAAGGGTTCCCCGCTACAGTTCATTGTCGAGAACAGGAGCCAAAAGAGCCTCATTTCAGTAGAGGTCGTGAAGTGGTTGGGCTTACCAACCACAACACACCCACAACTATACACCAACAAGTGGCTTCACCAAGCACGTGATCTTCGCATCAGCCAACAATGCCTCCTTCCATACAACATCAAACCCTTCACGAATGAGGTATTATGTGATGTTGCTCCTCTTGATGTTTGTGATGTATTATTAGGCCAACCATACTTGTGGAAGTGACATGTTGTGTATGAGTCGAGGCCTCACGCTGTTATTGTTACCTTGGGAAATAAGTTATACAACATATTGGAGGTAGCACCTCCTACTATCATCTCTATGGTTACTACAAAACAATGCAGTAAGTTCATTTCCAAAACTAGGAAATTTGTTTTCGTGATGATACGCCCGTAGGGGTGCGTATTGCGTTGTGTTATATTCTTTCCATGACTAGCCCACGCATGGGTGGGTTACAGGGAGGGTGATAGCCTTCCCTGTACGTTGCGGTAGGCGTTGCCAGGGTGTGGCTACCCCCCTGTTGGGGGGTATGCCCCTAGAATTTTGTTTTGGACCCTATGTTAGGTAGGTGGACCTACCTACAATTTTGTGCATGGATTTTGCACATGGTTTTGGGCGCGATGGTTTTCGGTCCATGGCATTTTGTAGATCTGGTCAAGGGAACTACGGTTATGTTCTAATCCAGGGTTAATGGATTAAGGTTTATGGATGCTTCGACATGTATATATATGTATTGTAAAATTTCAAGGAACATAATGAAAAATCAATCTGGTAGTCCCGATTTTGGGATCCAGGGGAAAATATATGTGTATATTTGTTTTATGTGTTATGCTCTCACCACTGTTTATTTTCTATTTTTAGAATTCATATGTAGGTGATTTTTGTATGGGGTTAAAACCTACATTTGGTATAAGAGCTGTTTTGGTTTCA
Organism: Pinus taeda; assembly: GCA_000404065.3. NCBI lineage: Eukaryota > Viridiplantae > Streptophyta > Pinopsida > Pinales > Pinaceae > Pinus > Pinus taeda. The sequence continues at coordinate 29,033 of APFE031052628.1, forward strand.
AAGGGACGCCTTTGCTGTTGAGGGGTTTTTCTCGGGCCTATGGTAGACCCTTTTTAGTGGGATATCTATGGGATCGATTGATGTGGTGAAAGAAGATGGCGAGCAGTGGAAAGATAAAGATCAAGAAATTTAATGGTCAGAGTTTTGAGTTGTGGAAACTCAAGATGGAGGATCCGCTAGAGGATAAAGATCATTGGATCATGGTAGATCTAGGTACTAAACCAACGAAAGTGTCCGATGAAGAATGGAAGAAGTTGAATCGGAAGGCAAGAAGCACAATACGATTGTGTGTCTCAGAATCAGTATTGTTGAATGTATCAGGGGAAGCTATGATGAAGGCTTTGTGGGACAAGTTAGGGACTTTGTACCAATCTAAGTCTCTGGTGAATAAACTATTCCTATGGAAAAAATTGTATAAACTAAGGATGAAATATGGAGACTCAGTGATAGATCATATGAACACATTTAATACCGTGGTAAGCCAATTATTATCTGTTGATATTAAAATTTCAGATGAAGATAAGTGCATCAGTTTGTTGTGTTCTCTACTAGATTCGTGGGATAGTCTGGTTGTTGCAATAGGTAGCAATGAAACTGCCTTGCAGTTTGATGAAATAGTCTCATCCTTGCTGACGGAGGAGATGAGATAGAAAAATATGGAGATCCATAATGGTGATACCTTGTCTGTATGAGGATGGTCCCAAAACAGAAACAAAAATAAGTCCTTGAGTGGGAGATCTAAATCTAGAGGAAGATCTAAATCTCGTAGAAAACCTGTAAAGGTGTGCTGGAAATGCAGAAAGGAAGGGCACTACAAAAGGGAATGTAAATCTAAATCTCTTGAGAAAGGAAGGGGATCTGATGATGCTCCTTCTACAGAGGTGAAAACCACCTCAGATGAAGGTGGGGATGTGTACTTGGCTTTTTCTTCAAGTACACATGTAGATCATGAGGCATGGTTGATTAAATCAGGTGCATCCTTTCACTTCACTCCCCATAGAGAGTGGTTCTGCGAGTATGAGAAATATGATGGTGGTGATGTCTTCTTAGGGGATGATAGGATGGCTGGAATCATTGGTCGCTGAAAAGTCAAGTTGAAGTTGCAAGGTGGAAGGATTAGAACACTTCAGGGTGTTCTGCATATTCCTGAATTAGCCATAAATCTGATTTCTATAAGCAAGCTGGATGATACAGGTGTAAAAACAGTGTTCGAGAAAGATACCTGCAAGATGGTTCGTGGAGCACTGGTATTGATGCAGGGAGTTTGGATGGAACTCTGTACATGTTGCAAGGTAGCATTGTTATTGATGGGTGCAACAGTTTTGTGGTTCCTAAAAGTGGAGCATAAAATCTAGTGGTCTCTTGAGAAAAGACCATTCTATGGCATCAAAGGCATCGAGCTATAAGGATAGACCGTGACAGCCACAGTGCAATTTTCTTGGAAAAGAATCCTACTTATCTTTCAAAGACAAAGCACATTAATGTTTAGTATCACTTTGTGAGGGATATGGTAGAAGACAAAAAGGTGGACACTTTGAAGAATACTGCAGATGTATTGACAAAGTCTGTGAGCACTGAGAAGTTCTCTTGGTGTAAAGAAACAATGGGCATTGTAGGGTTGGATCAATGAGTAAGATCTCCTGTGGCCCCCTGTTAAAAGAAAATAACAAGTGGAAGAATTTTGGGGTTGTTTTATATTCTTTCCACGACTAGCCCATGCACGGGGGAGGGGGGGGTTATAGGGGGCGTGATTACTCCCCTTGTATGTTGTGTCCGGTGCTACCGGGGGGTAAGCAGGGGGGCAGTAGCCCCCCTGCATGGGGTCTAGGGCAGCGCCCCAAGAATTTTTTTTTGGACCCTATATTAGGTGGGAGTACCTACATATGGTTTTGTGCATGTATTTCACACATGGTTTTGGGCGCGATGGTTTTCGGTCCATGGTATTTTGTAGATCTGGTCAAGGGAACTACGGTTATATTCTAATCCAGGGTTATTGGATTAGGGTTTATGGATGCTTCGACATGTATATATATGTATTATAATATTGAAAAGAACATAATGAAAAATAAATATGGTAGTCTTGGTTTTGGGATCCAGGGGAAATCTCTGTGTATATTTGTTTTATGTGTTATGCTCTCGCCATTGTTTATTTTCTGTTTTTAGAATTCGTATGCAGGTAATTTTTGTATGGGGTTAAAACCTACAATGCCTCTGCATTGTCAGGTCTAGGCCTCCATTGATCTAACCCCAAGTGCGTCATTTTCCAATAGACCAATCTATCGGTGTTCTGTTATGGAGAACGACAAAATCAAGAGGTAGATTCAGGAGCTGCTGCAGAAAGGTCACATCTGGCCGAGTTCATCGCCCTGTGGGAGCCTGATCATGTTGGTACAAAAGAAGGATGGGACTTGGATACTCTATATTGACTATTAGGCACTGAACAATATCACTCTTTGGAATAGGTACCTGATCCCACAAATTGATGACCTTCTAGACCAACTCAAGGGGGAAATATATTTCAACAAGATTGACTTGAAGTTCGGATATCACCAGGTACCAATCGAACCCTCCGATGCGTGGAAGACTACCTTCAAAGCCAAGGAGGGGATTTTTGAATGGCTGGTTATGCCTTTCAGGTTAACTGCTCCTGCAGCCTTCATGAGGCTGATGGATGACATCTTGTGGCCATTCATCAACTCATTTGTAGTGGTATACTTGGATGAAATCCTAATCTTCAACGAGAGTTGGGAAGAGCACCTCCACCACATCTGATAGATTCTCCAAACACTGCAGCAACACAAGTTGTGTTCAAATTTGGAGAAATGCGCTTTTGGCATGACCCAGTTTCAGTATCTGGGATACATTATTGATGAACGGGGGTTCATGTGGATCTAGTGAAGATCCAATTCATTTGGGCCAGCCCCAACCACTCTGACAGAGCTTCGCACCTTTTTGAGTCTTGCCAATTTCTACGCAGGTTCTTGTTGGGGTTCTCTCATATCACTTAGCCCTTGAGTCAAGTCACCAAGGGAGGAGCGAAAGAAGAATTATTTTGGTTTGAATCTCAACAGAAGGTGTTCACAGAGGTGAAACATCGCCTCTTCTCTGCACCAATGCTCACATTACCAGACTTGTAACAACCATTTGAGATAGAGACAGATGTCTCTAACTATGCTATTGGGGTAGTCCTTACTCAACAGGGGCATCCAATGGCATATCACAGTGAGATACTTTCAGACGCAGTTTGGAAGTATCCCACTTATGACAAAGATATGTATTCCATTGTGTAGGCCTGCCGACAATGGAAGTGTTACATTTTGGGGAAGGAAATGGTCATCCACACAGACCACCAACCCCTGTAGTTCATACCGACACAAGGGAGGTTGCAGAATGGTCGCCATTAGAAGTGGTCCATATACCCGCAACAGTTCCATTTGAATATCAAGTATAAGAAGGGTAGCACTAATAATGTTGCAGACTGCCTGAGCCGACCATCGATCACGATGTTAAGCACCATGCTCAACTCTTGTGGGTGCTCAACTCTTGTGGGCATGAGACTTTTGATTTTCCACCTCTCTATAAAAGTGATCCAAAATTCCGCGACACATACGAGACACTCTTGGAGGGTTAGCAAGTTTGAGATTTTCACCTCCAGGATTCACTATTATGCCACCTGGGACACCTTTGTGTTCCTTCAAGTGAGCGTGCCAAGATAATTTGAGAAGTGCACTATAGTCGGGTTGCTAGTGATTTTGGGTTCGAGGAAATAGTGGCAGTACTGCAGAAGTATTCCTATTGGCCGAATCTTTGACATGATGTTGGGAAGTACATAAGATACTGCACTGCCAGCGCCATTTCCAAACCGACCATCAATAAGCAAGGCCTCTATACTCCGTTTCCTACCCCAAGTCGACCTTGGGAATCCATCTCCATGGATTACATGTCGGGCCTTCCTTCTATTAAGCATGGGAACAACTGTGTTTTTGTGGTTGTCGACAGATTCTCAAAGATGACCATTATGGTGGCCTGAAAGAAGAATATCACAACAGAAGTCATTTCTAAACTCTTCTTTGAATGAGTGTCAGTACACTTTGGGATCCCATAGTATATCATCTCAGATCAGGACAATAGATTCCTCAGTACATTTTAGTATGGTCTCTGGTCGATGCTGGACACCAAGCCCACTAAGTCCACAACTTTCCATTCCCAAACTAATGGCAAGACAGAGGTCGTCAATAGGATGATCGTACACATTTTGCGCATGTACAACTCAAAGCATCCACACACATGGGATGAGAGCCTCCCCTATGTCTAACACATCTAGAAATGGGCTATTCACAACTCGACTAGACACAACCCTTTTTAGGTGGGCTTGGGATTCCAACCACTATGTCCCATTGATGTGGGCATACCATTTGTAGCTACTTAGGTAGATTCGACTCATGTCTAGTTTGAAGCCGACAAGGCAAACAAATTCAATGAGCACATTCAACACATCTGCCAACAGGTCCATGACATTATGGAGAAATCAAATTCAAAGTACAAGCAGCGACATGATCAACATTGGGTGTCACACAAGTTTCAGGTGGGCGACAAAGTCTAGTTGTATTCGTAGAAGGAACACCTTACCCCAACCTATCGTAAACTAAAACCACTCCGATATGGTCCTTACACCATTACCAAGTCTGTGGGAGACAATGCATTTGAGCTCAAGATTCCCCCATTGCTTGGCCTACACCCAGTGTTCAATGTGGACCGCCTTCGACCATGCTTCTCACCATTGCTAGACACGTCAGATATTGCAGAACAAATCACACCTATAGAGTTAAATCGAGATTGCCTGGAACAAGCCACAACTAATCTGATCATGGACACACAGATCAAGAACAAGCGACAATAAAAGATCCAACTATATCAAGTTGTTAAAGCAGGCCAACTCCTTCACTAGGGAAAGTGGCTCATGAGGGACCAAGTTCAATAGAAGTTTCCTCATCTCATGGAGCAACTCAACGTAATGGGGACCATTACTTCCTAAGGGGGGAGGAATGAACCTGGTGGATATTGGTGTCCACTTGCCTATCAAATATATCTTTCTAACGAGGTATCGTATGCATCAAATGGAGATTGTATGCCAAAGTTACAACCTGGGGAAGTTGATGTACCAATTTACCTAGTGGATATTGGTGTTCACCTGCCTATTCCACTTGGACCCCCACCATTGTTTCTTTCAATTTTTCAGTTTCCTTAATTGTAGCACAATTTACCCTTTTTTTTGGGCCGTGAACTTCTGGAGCCATTTTGAGACCCTAAACGACGTTTTTTGGGAAAATATCTAGAAGCAGTTGTAGCCCTCAAATAGATCTTTCTAGCGAGGTATCGCATGCATCAAATGGAGATCGTATGCCAAAGTTACAACCCGGGGAAGTTCATGTACCAATTTACCCCAACGAGCCCCATAGTTTGGCATTTCATCTCCTAGGGTTAGGTTTTTGGATGTTTGGGGTTTTGCATCACTTCTCAATAACAAATAGGCCCTCAAGCCTCATTGTAACAAAGTTCAGAGGCATGTAGCCGCCACAACTCTTCTTAGAGATAAACTACCATCACCTGAGCTAGTTTCTTTCCATTATGTATGTAAGCATATTTTAGTTCTTTCATATTCATGAAATGAAGTTTTATTTCTGCTGCATCTCTGTGTTTATGGTTATATCTATAATTTGTTGCGTTCCTGTTTAAATTCGGGTCACTCTTGCCTCTCAATTCGAATTGGACTTTACCCTCATTGCATGCATGGTGTCATCAATGATGGGTAGTGTATGGTACCTATACAATGGAGCTTCTTTCCACATGACTCGAAACAAGGAGCTCTTCAGTGACCTAGAGGAGAAGGATCTCCAGATGCATATCAATATGGGTGACGATAGGAGGTATAATGCTACTTGATTGGGTATGGTTACTTTTCAGAGTGATTCAGGTGATCCTCTCACCTTGAGAGATGTTATGTATGTTCCCAGTTTGAAGAAGAACTTGGTATCATTGCCATGGTGGAGGATAGAGTCTATGATGTGATCTTTAGTAAGGGAAAGGCATTCCTTGACACATAGCCATGGGATAGGCAACAAGGATAGGGATTCAATGAAGAATCTCTACAAGTTGGAGGTAGAATATTGTGCTGCCTTGAGCATGAAAGTAGTAAAGGTGCAGAGACAAGGCATATGTGAGTTGTGGCACAAGTGGTTGGGTCACTTGCATCATGGCACTTTGAAAAGAATGCACCAAATTTCTACCAGTCTTCCCAAAGGTAGGCTAGAGCAAGTTGATACATGAAAGGGGTGTAATTTGGAAAAATTAACCAAAGCTTCCTTTCACGACAAAGATAGTCAAGCATAGGCAATTCTAGAGCGAGTACATTCAGATGTTTGTGGATCTTTCTCGACAACATCCATGACCAAACATAATTATTATGTTATATTTGTTGACGATTTTTCTCATAAATGCTGGACCTTTTTCATGTAGAAGAAAGATCAAACTTTTCGCAAATTTTTGTGAATTTAAAGATTTGGTTGAGAAAGAGTCTGGAAAGAAGGTTAAAGCTTTGAGGAGTGATAATGGTGGTGAGTATGTCTCAAATGAGTTTAAAAATTTCTGTGTGGCATAAGGGATTAAACGGGAGTTGACGACACCCTGTAACCCACAACAGAATGGGGTGGCTGAAAGGAAGAATATAAGCATTGTAGGGGAAACATAAGCAATGTTGCATGATTAGGGCCTACCACTACACTTGTGGGTTGAGGCATGCAACACAACTGTTTATTTGCAGAACAAAATCTTGCATCAGATTCTTGGGATGAGTACACCAAAGGAGGCTTTCTTTGGGAAGAGACCAGATTTTGGTCACTTTAAGATTTTTGGATAATCAGTACATTTCCATGCGAGCAAACATGCACAAAATAAGCTTGAGCTGATAGCAGAGTTCGGGATATTAGTGGGGTACACTGATACACCTCACAACTGTCGGGTATACCTGTCGACCAACAGGATGACAGTGGTACGCAGGAATGTCATATTCGATGAGGAGAAGGCCATACGATGTTCCCTTGAGAGGGAGATTCAACTACATGTGGTTGATGATATTTTAGCTCCAAAGGTTGAGGAGCCTTAGATTGATGTGGAGCAACCACATGCAGAGGATCCAGGAGGGGAGACATCCACTCAAGAAGAGTATTCTAGAGATGGAAGAAAGCACACTAGAGAGGCTGACAGGTTATTGCAGGCGCACTAGAGAGGTTGGCAGGTTATTGCAGGATGTGAGAGAAAATGTGGGAGCACCCTTCACAATGCAGGTAGAGGAGGTCACTTGAGAGGTACACTAGATACATGGCTCTTTTCAGTGGATGTGTTGAGAGAGAGCCATCATCCTTTGAGGAGGCAGTGCAACAATCTATTTGGGTTGATGCCATGGTGGAGGAGTATGACTCCATTGTTTGTAACAGTGTTTGGGATGTGGTCCCAACATCGACAGACAAGTCAGTGGTGAGCTCTGATGGCTTTACAAGGTAAAGAAAATAGCAGATGGTAGTGTGGAGAAACATAAGGCCAGGCTCATGGCCCGAGGATTTTCTTAGGTGGAGGGGATTGACTATGATGAGACCTTTGCTCCTGTTGCAAGGTACTCATCAATCAGATCCATATTGGCACTATCAGCGTAGATGGGTTGGAAGATACATCATATGGATGTAAAGAAAACCTTCCTTAATGGCAAGATTGAGGAAGAGGTGTACATTGAGTAGCCTAAAGGTTTTGAGACCTTTGATCGTGAGTTGCATGTGTGCCAACTAAAGCGTGCGTTGTATGGGTTGAAGCAAGCACCCTATTCTTGGTACACTAGGATAGATATCTACCTCACCAGGTTGGATTCACCAAAAGTGAAGTAGATGCGAACCTATACCAGATTGTGGTGGAAGGTAAATTGTTGATCATTGTTTTATATGTCGATGATTTGATTTTGACAGTTGATGATAAGTTGATCAAGTCTTGCAAGGAGGATCTTGCAAGAGAGTTCAAAATGAAGGACTTGGGGCTCATGCACTACTTTCTGTGCATGGAATTATGGTAAGGTTATAGGGAAATTTTTGTTTCTCAGGGCAAGTATGCTAATGAGATATTGAAAAGCTTCCACATGGAGAATAGTAAACCCATGGAGACTCCTCTAGAAGGTAACTAGAGGAAGGAGGATGCTACTTCGAGTGAAGTAGTGGAAGCTACCATTTATAGGTAGCTTATAGGTTAACTCATGCATTTGGTGAACACACGACCAAACATGTGCTATGCAGTTAACCAACTTAGTGAAGTGATGGTTAGGCCTACCAAGCTGTATTGGAAGGCGACCAAGCATATGTTGAGATATCTCAGAGGCACTACTTAGTATGGAATGTGGTACAAACAGACAAAGGGAGTGAAGCTTCAAGGATTCACTAATGTAGATTGGGTATGGAGTCCATCTGATAGGAAGAGCACATTAGGAGGGATCTTCAGTATTGGGTCAGCGATAGTTTCTTGGTACAACAGGAAACAGAGATCGGTTGCACCCAGTTCAGCAGAGGCAGAGTACATGGCTACAAGTCACGCAGTATATGAGGCCATCTGGATGAGGAATATCTTGGTTGGTTTGTTTGGCCTGTAGATGGATCCAATTGTGATTTACTACAATAATTAGAGTTGTATCAAACTCTCTGAAAATCTAGTTTTTCATGATTAGTCCAAGCATATTGATATCCGATATCATAATATTTGAGATTGTATATTGAGGAACTAGTATAGGTCTAGTAGTGAGTTGGTGCACTAGTGCATCCTCAGTGTCACGCGGAATGAGTCGATCTTGCGGACAAGACATACCTTCCTAGAATCTAATGAAGACCTAATGACAAACAAACCAACCAGACACTATCTTTATCTAAATGCGCTTTATAAATAATGGCAAACAAATGTGTTTAAGGCCTACCTCATGTCCAACGCAAGTTTGGAGATGCCTTCGCTCCTTTGATCCAAGTAAGTTCCTTCATCACAAAACTGCAAGCACAAACAAGG